>JAUBOD010000971.1:6820988-6832150 GCA_032353885.1 Nothura maculosa | reverse complement strand
AATAATATTTGGTATGAATATTTGTTTTCACAAAACTCTTACGCAAGAGAAAATACTCAACTTTTTGATCTTTCATTCTTACTTTATTCCTTCCTTCCCCATATTTTTAAGACTTAACAGCTTCTTCCTCTAATTTTCCTTTATGATCTCTATCTTGTCACTAAAAACAAGCAGAACCTCTTTAAATTAAGATGTTTTCCTCTTCAGTTGACTGCCATTCTGGGACCCAATGAAATGAGGTTGTTAACAAGGAAGGGAATTTGCTGCAGCCCAGCAACTGTTCTTCAACTAAGCAGCAGAAAGATGTCCTATATTAGACTATGAAAGCAGCCTTAGTCTCAGCAGACCTAATCAGAAACTTCAGTGGTTGCCATTTTGTAATGTCACCAGCAAAAGCTCTGGACTTCAAACAAGTAACTGCAAAAAGATGATATGCTGAGTTAAAGCTTTGAAACACTAGGGGTCTAACTTGGAAAGGAAAAAGAACGCTTAGTGCATGAAACATCAGAATGGTTAAAAACCACAGTGGAAAACAAGTTGAATTTGGGGAAAAAAAAAACATTTGTAGGCAGAACAATTTTCCTCTCAGGAGTGTGAAGGTATGAAATACCTCCTGCAACAAGATTCATAGGTCCTTCTCCCTGCCCAGGAAAAAGTTTTTTTTATGAAATTACTATATTTTAAGCTCTTGTGAGAAATATCCATTCTTAAAAATTCATTATTCACAAACCAAAACTAGCCTAGAACAACATTAAAGATACAGACTAAAACACTTTAATTTCAGAAAATGTCAGAAATAATAATTATTTTTTTTCAGATAATTACAATAATTACAGTGAAGTTAACTATTCAGGAAATTTATAATAACAAGACAAATAATATGATAATCTCCTATGTGGTCTAATGACCTCTGCTTCCTCCACATGAGGAGTTATTTGAGAGGTGAATCAGGTTATACAATAAAAAATGTTTCATTTATGATTCTTTTCTCCTTTGCTGGAATCTGCAGCATAAATGAGAGGCTGTAATGACAGAGTGGATACTCTTGGTAAAAGTAATATTACTCCAGAATATCTAATTTTTCCCCTCTTTCCTGCCTTTTTGTGATGCTGAATGGAGTACTTACATTCCTACTTGGCACACAATCTCCAGTTCTCTGATCCTCATTTCATATATGCTAAAGCTTAGACACTATAATCTAATACAGTAGTGTTCTGAAGGACTTTTGTATCCAGCATTTTTCCTGCTTTTTTCCTTTTTTTTCTTTTTTTTCCTGCTTTTTTTCAGCATTGGCCTAAAGCATCTTCTTTTTTTAACTATGTCTTTAAACATACAATTAATGTTAAGTATCTTGACAATCTTGTACTAATTCCATGAAATTTTGACTCAAAATCAGGTGATGCTTCTGATCTCAAGCATTTCTGCATCTCCATTCCCCTCATGTTTTCCCCCTTCATGCAGTAGGGCATGAAAGCACATTTGTAATGAACTCCAACTAGTACATGTATGGCCAGTGTCATACATGAAAACTTGTGAAAAAAAAGACAGTTCAATATGCAAGGCGTGTTTTGAACATAAAAGACCCATTCTTTGAACAAGTGTGAAATCTATTTACTACTGAAAACTGAGTGCTGTTATCTGTCCTGCACACTGAATGAATCAGTGAAGCTGTTTTAAAAAGACAGATGGAATAATTTAATCAAAAGTCTGCTTGATAACATATAGTGCAAAGCAGAAATTAGAAATGAAAGATTGCACAGAAAAAGGTGGTACTTCCCAGCTTCTGAGTCTGATTTTGGAAAGACCACTGGAAAGCAAGCAAGCAAACAAAAATTTAGTATAGAAACATGAACAAAACATTTGTAAAACAACAGAGATAAAATTATGGTTTACTCTAGGTATTTTCTATAGTTCCATGTGATTTGTAAACACATAGAAATATTCTTTGGAACTTTTCTTCAATACAATGTTTTTCATTTATATCAATAGTTTAGAACAAAACTGCTTTTCCAACAAAGTTTGAACTATATAACAACTGCAAAGCTCAGTTTTCTGAGATAGATAGTTTTATAAAGGAAATTATTAAAATAAGGAAGTGTCTTCATATTCTTTAGAATCCTTTGTATGTATTTCCCAGAGTTTGAAACTTTACACTTTGAGGTGTTATTCCCATAACATAGAGGAATCGATATTTGGATTAAAAGGAAAAAGAATAGTCAGAAGAAAAACTTAGATTTTCACATAATGGTGCCCTATTGCAATATGAGGTGCAAAAAAAAAGACTTTTCAAAGATATTGTGGAGCTTGTGATAAAATTTAACATCTCCAAAGGGGGTCCATAGTAAGTAAATTTTCCAGTCAACAGTAATTAAATGTTATGTATGTTGATGAGGGTCAAAACATGCCTTGTTAGTTTGAAAATGCTACATATAGACTTTGACTTTTCTCTATTAAGTAAATAAAGGCTGCGTAAATTTAATGTTCATGATAGATCTCAAATAGACACTCTTCACACTTTGTTATACTTTTACAGAGGAGCAAAGAGATGAACTGCAGGAAGTTGAAGATCTGAGGAATCAAGTAATATAGTAAAAGAATTGTCTTTAACCTTCAGTCATCTATGAAACATTCCTGACACTTTAGAAGCTCAGCCTTTCCACATTGTCTAGTACCTACCTTCCCTACCACAAATGTCATTGTTCCCCAAATAAATAAAGTCAAACTGCTGCTAATACGCACTAGAAATTTGGCCTGCCATTGGCAAGCATTGACTCTGAATTTATGTCTGAATGCCTGGAGAGTGATACTCAATGATTGTGTATCTGAGCATTTAGCAGAGAAGGATGTGCTTACAAAGACAAAAGAAAATTTTTAATCTTGGAAGCAGACAAATATCTGAGTGTGATTTGTTTGCATAAGTCCTAAAGCCCGATCATTCATCCCAATAACAGAAATTCTATTTTCCCTGACTTTAAGCACTGTCTCAGCCTCAGTTAACTATCCCAAATGGAGGTTGCAGGTACCCGATTCTACCTGGAAGTAACAAGAAATAATGATTTATATAGGCTATTACTGAAACCAGCACCACCATACATGAATTTAACTTTTCTATAACGTCTGCCATCTTCAGTAAAACAAAAAATAAATCTTATTTAAATCTTAAGTATAGAATACTAGTTAGACTAAGTATCAGCTAAAGATCTGTCTAAATTATTTAAGTCAAAGAACCAGGACTAATAGTGGAGTATCAAAAAAAAGTGTAAAGAATAAATTCTTTAGTTAAAAAAATACAAAATTCTAAGGCACTATGCATAGCTATAGTAACAGATAATATATAGCAGCCACAACATAATGACATTCTAGGACTTCATGAAGCTATTATTTTGTTTTCTCTATATTGGCTGAAGAACAATCATGCTTTTGTGTTCACCATCCAACAGAAGAACTTCATGTGTACTCATGTGATGTGTGTTCTGATAGTTTGTGCTATCAGAACAATAAGGAATAAGAATAAGGAAGCATGCTTTCAGAGGCAATTTATGAATTATGATCTACCACATTATAAAGTATGGTGATGTCATACAGCTAGGCATATCTTCCTCAAGTTTATCATTTTGTGGTTCTGTTGGTCTTTTTTGCAATATCTGCCAGGAGGTTGGTACAGCTGGACAAAGACAAAAAATATGATATAGCCTATATAATTGACTCACAGTTGCTTTCTTGATGCTCAAGATTTTAATAGCCAATGTAGAACATATTGCAAGGATTACTCCAATTATTACATTTGTCCAGTAAATCACAATATACCTAAGAAAAACCCTAGTCAAAGCAACACTTGGCTCTCCACTCCATTTTTACTCTTCAAAGAAGTTGATTTCATATTCATAACTTCATAACCAGAAAAAAACTCTTCTTTATTCTTCTGTAAATTACCATTTCTTCATTATTAAAAAATAATAACTTTCTCTCTTAAATATATTTAGTAATAACACAAGGAAATATTCCTAGTGATAGAGATGCATTACTACTCAGTCTGTTTATTCAGACATCAACATAAAATGTATACACGGTAGTAAAATCAGCACCCAAAAAACTTGTATTCCTTCCAAGACTGTAATGCAAGAGTGTATTCCAAAATCAGACATGTAGGCAGTTTTAAAACTCTGACACATTCTCTAAGAATATAGAGTTTATCTTTTTATGCTTCACTAATCCTGGATTTGTGTGCAATCAAAGGAGCCCATGGGTCATGGCTACAGGCACTCCTCTCACCAAGATCTATTTCTGCTTTTTAATTATGCCATAATTAGAATATAACCAGTAGCATGTCTTCACTGGAGGGATAAGCATTCATTAATGCAGACAGATAAGATTGTGGTCCATTGAAAGTAATGAAGTGGAAACATCTATATTAGTCCTAAAGCCCTTGAGACCATGCCTGCAATATCCTCTGTAGTCACACAAAGCACTGGCACCTTGTATCACAACTATGTAAACGAGACCATTATCCACACAGTTTATGACTTTAGATTTTACTAGGTTGGGAGGAAAATTTCAGTCTCTAATCTGCTATCTTTAAATTGCCTACCCTCTCTCTCTTAATGGACTGTTTTTTTTTTTTTCTTTTTTTCAAATATGAGTATTTCTAACTTGATATCTAGACTTCATTCAGAGTTAAGACCTCTGATCAGAAAGATGCTCAGACCTCAAATTTCTAAAAGGTAGTTGCAAAAGAAGAGAATAGCATATTCTCCATATCCATGATGGAAAGAATGAAGAAACCCTAAGTTTAATTACAGAAAAGAAGTAAAAATATTAGGAAAAAATCTGTACTAAAGATAACAAAGTGCACTCTAAACTAGTTGAATGTGCTGTCTGTGCAGTTGTAGAATCTCCATCACATATATCGATAATGTTCCTGACAAATGTATTTTTACCCAATTTCAGAGCAGAGATACAGATTGGATAGTGTCAAAATCCCTTTTGGATCTATTTTCCATACTTGGGTGAGTATTTGTTGTATTCTAGTAAGACCTGAAAACCTCACTAAAGTTCAGCACCCCAAAGTGCTAATTGCTGTGCAAGTGTGATCCTTCATCACAGAATTTATGATCTCATTTCAGATAAGACAAAAGGAGAAGTTATTACACTTGAATGAATGGTGGGCAACAGGGCAATATCTTTGCCTAGGTTATTTTTAACATGCAATATGTGCTTCCAATCATGTAAAAGAGTTTTCTTTAAGACAGTTTCATAAAACAGAAATAGACATTGAGGCTGCCAATCATGTACTTCCGACTGATGGAGTGGTCTTGCAAAATCCCTACGAGTAGCACCTATTCTGACAAACAATCCTGTTAACTTGAGGAAGATTGTGGAATGCCAGAAAAGAGTAATTTTCATTCAGTATGTTCATTCATTATGTTCAAGGAGTAATGTTCATTCAGTAACAGGCAGAAATGTGCTTGTCCTCCACACATGTGCATCTTATATAACCATCTCCTTACGCAAACCCTGAGGATAACTCAACAGGAACTTAATTTTAATGCCCTGAATTGTGCTGTGGAGGGGATTGTCTTCATAGAGGAGATAAGGAAATTCAATAGATAAATCAAGAGATTGACAATGAATTCTTCAGTTCAAGTTCCTTTTCAAGTAAATTGTTCTTTCTGAGGCCGTAATTAACTTAATTCATATTGTGATTCAAATGTGTGTTTTGTAAAAAGTATATCCTTTTATTTCGTAAAGGTCTATTCCTTTGAAACATTCACTGCAGAATTCTATTCTATTACCTAAGATTTGCCACAATGGCTCGCTATATTCATGAGGAAAGAATCCTCCAGTAATTTCTGTATGAAGAGAAATCAGATTTTGGAGAGCTTGCCCAAAATGCGTCTCATCTAACCTCCACATCAACACATGTAATTTGGGAACCATTGGGGTACCTCCAATAGTTTTGATTTTTTTTATATAAAGTAAAAACTAATCAAGACTAAAGAGAGCGTTTATATATGCTTGTAGAAAGACAGTGATTTTCAACAATTGCTATGAACAACTTCTTCCTCATTCTGTAGTTTCACTCTCTTGCCTGTTAAGGTACAGATATTGTTAGCATTCTTCTTCAAGTTCATCCAACTTTTCCTACTAAAATTCTATGACTAAGAACACATTTCATAGTCAGATCTCTATTTTCCAATTATTTTCCACATTTTTTTTGTAGTTAAATCAGTAGAATGGGCAATAATCCAATTAGCCAGGAAGCAAATAAAGCAATCCTTCAAGCTGAGAAAGGCATACACAATAAAATGTCTCTGTGATGTAACCTGTAGTATCAAAACCTTTAATTGTCCAAAATATGTGTCACCTGCAATGACAGTAACAAGAATTTCTTGTGACAAGATTCTTTTTTTTTCTCATGCTGTCCTTGAGCAAGTGTTTGCCTAATATTTTCTCTCCATAAAAAATACCTACAAACTTTCCTGGGAAAAGGACTGGTTTGCATAATATTCAGATTATTTAATTTGCTTGATCAGTGTAATAAATGCCAGAGAAGATAAACAAGCATTCCTTGCAAATGAAGCATTACATGCAAATTTCATTTTTACTGGAATGACACTTTATGACCTATTCTGGAACCTTAAATTGATGAGATTTTTCTAGCCAGACATGGTTTCTAATATTCATTTAATGAACATAAAAAAATATGATTTTTATTTAAAAAAATAAATATAGGATAGGAAACCTCATTAAAAACTTGGGATGGAGAATATGACATTGAAAATGCTTGAATAGACAGAGATTATTACAAAGCACAGAGGAGTAACATTCATGAATAAATCAAAAGGTATTAAGATTAAACAAACATGCAAAGTTTGAAAATTAAGGGAGATCAATTAATGAAAGCAACAAATTAATTCAATTTTCATCTGAGCACTTGACATTAAACTTGCTGCTGTACAAATAAACTCAATTTCAAGGTGTTTGCCTGCAGAACTTCATCTTGCTAGAAGGTCAGAAATTTGTCTCAAACTTTATTTCTCTGATTGCTAAGGTGAGATATGCTATAACTTTGACCTGAATTATACGAAGATGCTAAACTGATATCACTGCAATCAAATCATCCCCTCATCTCAGATCAAAGAAAGCAACACTGAATGTGACAGAGAAACAATATTCCTACTGCAAGTGGAAATGCAATGATGTATAACATGAAATACATTCTTTACAAATATGTGGTAACTACACATTATTGGAAATGGATGTCCGTGTTCTTTTGATGCTCTCAGAAGTAGCATGAAACCATATTGGCTCTTCGAAACTGAAAGACAAGTTATATGCCACTGTATCCGGACAATGTCCCTGAATCAAATATATGGGTGCACTATGGGTGCACATCTGTTCTAAATTTTAACCTAAATTTTGCCATTGAAGAGCCTTATGGTATGGGGCCATACTGTTTCTCAGTAACTGAGATTCTTCAATGTGCAGACAACCCTTCAGAACAACAAGGAAACAAGCCTATATCTCAAAAATAATACATTCATCAGGCATGTTTTTTTCCTCTAAAACTCCAATTTCATAATCTTGTATTTCATAAACTGTAGTCAAAACATGAATACCTTAGTATAAGATTGGTAGAAAAACCCTTATTTATACTAGAAACAAAAGTTTCCACTGATAAGACTTTATGGAAGAACAAGTTTTCAGCTTTGCATTGTTCCATGCAGGCACACTGTGAGGTATATGATAGGAATGCACATGTGCTCTTGAACTCAATGTACAGTCATGGAAGGTCATGCATATTGAATAGTCGATCCAAGTTAAATAATGATCTTTCCTTTAAGATTTTTTTTTTCTTTTTTTATTCCTCTACCATTTATCTAGAATATTCATTTTCTTAAAGCAGTAAGTCAGCTTCCAAAAACGTTTTATGAATAAGGTATTTTTAATCTTTCTTTTAGCAATGCATAAGCTTTTGAAAGGAGACCGAACAAGAAATAAAAGTCTGTGCCATAGCAAGAATCTGAACCTGTCTTCTGTCTTCCGCAGTTACTACTAGCATTTCAGTTAACTGTAATTTTCAGAGTAAGAATTCACTTTTTTTTGCATTCAGCTACTTTTAAATTTTGTAAAGTATATGCATTATTTTATAAAGCAAATTGTCATACAATATCATGGTGTCATGTATTTTACCATTCTTATTGAAAATCTCAGCTGAGAGGCTTGGGAAAGATGCTCTGATCTGTTTCATTCTTAGATATAGAGTATCTGATTTTTAGTGAGGTCAGTAATAGTAAGAAAAGAAGAAAAAAAGAAAGAAGAAAAAAGAAAAACTATTTTCTTATTCAATATCATACTGAAAGCTGACTGAAAGTCACCAGACTTTAGGATTCACATCGGTTCTGTAGAGCTAGCAAAAGTGGGACTTTCTCAAATTCTCTATTACTGATTAAGCTTGCAAAGGCTTTTTCACATGAAATATGCACATATTTTAACATACTTTTATTGGTTTTAATCAAGAAAATTTCCTATGTATATTGAGTTTTCTTTCACAAACTCTTTTTCTGTAGGATTATATTCATTTTCAGCAGGAAAAATATGCATTTATTTGCATGAACTCCTACAGCTGTGCAGTATTCATGTGTTTATCCTAAATGTCTGTGAGTGTATCAGCAGATACCGTTCAGTGTTACAGAAGAGAAGCAGTACTGAAAAATATAACCAAGTCTTCTCTAGGATACATGAACAATGTCTGAGTTGGGTAGCTTGAAAAGATAACATGCCATCTGTGTTTTAGTGAGGGTTAGCTACTGCTTAAATGATTGTGATTAACAACCAGAGCCTTTATACACTAACAAGCTAAGTTTGATTGTAATTCTTTAGAGTGTAATCATCACTCTACCCTGCAATTATACACAATGTGTGTTGAATTAGAAGCAAAGAAAAAGAAGATGAAATAACTTTCAGGCTTGGAAAAACAGGGTATTGAACATAAGCCAAAGGTGAGATGATTGGTGAGAACTGTGATTCATTGTTACAATGCGGATACACTACAAAAAGAATCAAAGAAAATGAGAATTTGAAGAATCATCAGGAAAAAATGAGGAACATGCACCAGCTACATAACTTACGTTAAGTAGGAAGACAAGCAGACTATAGTTCAGGAAAACAAAAGAAACATTTTATTTTACAACAGAAATGAGAACTGAGGAATATTTTTTTAATTTTATGTCATTCTTATTTTCTTTTGCTGACAGCTAAGTGTTGAATGACTAACTTCACTTGTACCCACTCTCAAAATATGTTCTTTCACTTTCAACTTGATCTGAATTTGCAAGAAGCAAGATTTTAAAACTATATAAATTTCCACTGAATAGTTTTAATTTCAGTTAATTTTGCTGTTGAAAGTGGCACTGGAGAAAGAACAATAAATAAATACTAATGGCCAAAAATTTGTTTTCCAGGAGAAAATTATTTTTATTTAGAACGAAAGGGATTATTATTCAGAAAGGTGTGATACAACTCAAAGATTTATATAAGTATTTTAAATCACCACACTTAGTTGTGATCTTAATTAATTTGACTTAATTTTTAGAAAATAGGTCTATCTCATAATGGGTCTATCTCGTAATGACTGATAGATAAAAATAGGACTGATAGATAAAAATAGGTCTATCTCGTAATGACTGATAATTTGTATTCCTTTGAAAAAAGAAGCCTACAACTTACAAACTAGAAACTGTACATGTAACACCTAGTGGTAACATAGAATCATAAAAAAACTCCCATATTTTAATGTTTTTCACTTTCCAACTAAGCGTTCAAAGTAAGCAGTGGAGTCCCTTTCGTATTTGAAGGATTCAGGATAAAACATGTACGTTTTGTCTAGCACAGTGAAATTGTTCCTTCTGAAGTACAGATTCATTCATTTTGCTTCAGGAGAGTCCATCTCCCTTTTTACAATTCCCCTTTCAACCCTTTCCAATTTGCTCTCTTGTGCTAAATCTGCTTTTATCATCATCCTCTCATTCTGTAAGACTCATATCATTAAGTTTACTGTCTTGTGGACAGACCTTGCCGTTCCCATCTGAGAAAGAAAAGATATAGCAAGGGAGAAAATTACAGTGCAAGACATGGACTTGGGTTTGGTTAACCCGCTAAGCAGAGTAGGTGGATAAGGAGAATTTTTTTTCTCCTGTTTAACTGCTATATATGGAATCTTTGCCACTTTTTCCTGCCTTCTTGAGAGAAATGGCAGGCTGGTTTTGTACAGCTCTTCTACAGACAAAAACAGGCAGTGCAGCCATAAGTAGACACTTGCATATAGCTACTTTAAGCAGTTTCCAGCTTTGCACAGCCCTGCAACTTTCCCTGTCTGCTCTCCTTCCAGCAGTGCCAGACTCAGTTCCCTCTTTGCAGCCATTTCATGCTCATGTTACTCTCCTACTCAGCACACCTACTGCCTCTTTGCTTTATATGAAATGGGAGGGTTAAAGAAGTAGCCTTTTATAGGCCACATCTGCTCTCTAGTCCCCCTTCTCCAGCAACATAAGCAGCTTTTGCCTAGGTCCCTAATCATCCATAATCTTCTCCTTCCTGCTTGATTAGCTTCTATTCCTGCCAATTTGATGCTTTTCTTTAACATCCACCCCATCATTCTCTGATTCTCTAATAGCCTGTAGAAAAAGAAGTACTTTTCTTTTTATTTCTTTTTTTTTCCTTTTTTTTTCCTTTACTCTCTATTGCTGGCTCAACAACTTTCCTCTTCACACTCCCCTCCAAAAGATCTGTCTTATTATTTAGAATATATTAACCTTGGGAAGTCAGTCAAATCTCTGAATATCTTCTCTTCTTTTGAGTCTCTAAAATATTAACACTAAAACAGTACAATTTCCCCATATACAAAAGTATCAGGAGGAAGAAACTACCAGGGTCAAACAAAATGGTTGAAATGGATACCATTCTATCTTGGAATAACTTCCTATCCAATCCTAATGACAACTATCTTCTGTGCAGGATAGTTAGCAACTTATTTTTCAGCTGAAACAGTATCATAGAATCATAGACTGTGTAAGGTTGGAAGGCACCTTAGAGGTCATCTAGTCCAACCCCCCTGCACATGCAGGGTCACCTAGAGCACATGGCACAGGGCTGCATCCAGG
>JAUBOD010000971.1:6790913-6820888 GCA_032353885.1 Nothura maculosa | reverse complement strand
CTGTCCAGGTCCCTCTGGATGGCAGCACAGCCCTCAGGGCTGTCAGCTACTCCTCCAAGTTTGGTATCGTCAGCAAATTGCTGAGGGAGCACTCCATGCCTTCATCCAGGTCGTTAATGAATACATTGAACAGGATGGGACCCAGGACTGACCCCTGGGGGACACCGCTAAGTACAGGAAATACACCGCTAAGTACACCGCTAAGTAAGTAAGATTAAGAGATTCATCAGCATCGTTGTCTTGAAGGCCCACAGCATTAATTTGAATTTCCATGCAAGAAGTCTTATGAAAGTGCATTTAAGATTCAGAGTGAACAAAACTAATAAATTTTACACATCAGACTTTATAGCTACCTCATATGTACAGAATCCAAAGCTTTGTTTTACTATAATGAAGATATTGGGTCAACATTCAATATTGGACCTGGGAGGTTACCTTTAGCTCTTGGTATAATTCAGTTTTTTTGTTATTATAAGGAAGGCATCTCTGCCTTATTACAAGCTTTTTTTAGTATGTATCATATTCCTCTGGCATCTTGCATAGTGGTATCTTAACACCTCTGTTAAGAAGTTCCTTGTGTAGGCCCTGAAGTTTTTGAGTCACATTGTTCATTTTCAGGATTATTATACATTCTTCTTTAGATGTAGTATTATTTTCTACAAGGTTCATGTGAAATAACCCAGAACAATATTGCACATCAAATGCCACAATAAAAGCATGTCAGAAAATCAAGGAGCTTAAATATCTTTCCAAAACCAGACTATGCTCAGTTTTTGACAAATGCTTTCTCTAGACATGGGTTTTTTTATTGGTTAGTCACAGTAGCTGCAATTTCCAACCAGGGACCTGGCTCCCATCAGGCTATACACAGATGGCAAGAGAATTAGCACAAGCAACCCGTGAGAGACTGCTGGGTGCCCCACATAGCCCTGTCAGTTTAGCTCTGATCAGAGGATTTTGTTGCTAGACTGGACATAAAAATGGCATCCAAAGCAGCCACATATTAGCAAGAGATCAAAAAGTGACTAAAGGGGAATCATAAAAGGGGTTCACTCAGATCTTTGTAAACAGAGTCAGAACAAAAAAGCCTTTCTTTGAAACTAAGAATAATGGAGATTTTGCTTATGTGATGGCTTGTTTTAAGCAGAAGTTTAAAAGTTAATAAATCTCTAAAGCTGTAAGTCAGAGGTACATATATTTGTGTGTATATATATATGTACTTCTGCGTACATACGCACATACACACATACAGACACACATCCACACATACAAAAGTGGAATGTCTCCACAGGTATGTACATATATCCATATATTCACACACGATCATAAAGTAAATTACTATTTTTTAAAAAGGAGCTTACAATGTTAAATTTTATTATTCAAAATATTTAATTTGACAAAGTCCAAAGTGGCTTTATTTTCTAATTAATTATGTATAAAAATATGAACATGACAAATTCTGTCTGAAATTCTGCATATAAATAAGACAAAAGTACATAAAGAGAAGACCTAAAACTTAAGAGTTCTGTTGTGGGGAGAACTGATGTAAATGAATCTCTCTCAAATGTGGGCTATAATTATACTAAAAAGACAAGCAATTAACATTTTCTTCAGTGTATCTATTTTCATAAATTGTTTGCCTTAAAAACAAGTTATGTTCCAGAATGAGTTATTTAAGTTTGCATCTGAAAACAATCTTTACAGGCTTAGAAAGTCATAGTTAATATCCAGCAATCACTGTCCAAAGTAATAGCCTTGCTGTGAAGAACATTGCTCCTTTCTTGCCTACATCTGTTTATATTAATATTTTGAAATAAATGCAAGTATGTGCTTTTTTCTTATGGGAAAAGTCTTTGCATCTTTGCTTTGGGAATTTAGTTGCAAAAATTAAGCTCTATCCTTCTGCAAGTTTCAGAAATAAAAGACTAAATGCACAAGCCAAGTTATATATTCTTGCAGACAGATGATTTTCAAGCAAATGTGTTTTGAATGTAAATTTTGAGTGGGACAGTAGAATTCTCTCATATTTGGAATCTATGCATCTCCTTGCAATGCAATTCCATTTTCTCATAATGCGTGAGTGAAAGAATAAAGCGTGAAAAAACTTTCCCAGGGAGAGACTCCACCATTCTCCTCTGCATTGTTAATTGGAAAATAATGGAAAAAAGTAGCCACTCAAGTCCATTGCCTAAAGGCTATGGAGAGATAGTACCATTTAAAATCCAGTCATAGTCTCAGAGTACTCCCCATTCCTCTATCAGAACCTTATGCTAACGGTATCATATGATAGAAATGGTATATATATCAGATCAGACTGAAAACTGGGGAATTTTAAGAGTTAGTACTAATCTGGTGATACATAAGTAGCAATCCATACCTTCTAGTGTATTTCAGTATGGAAATCCAGTATAGACATGGAGGCTGCAAGACAAAAGGTCCAGCTTTGCTTAGCCTGGCATAGTATAACATGCTTGGTCACTGTGCATCACAGTGTATCAGTAAATCAGCAAGTTGGTCTTGCAAAAGAGTTTTAGATGAGAAGTGTGTATTGAATAAAATATACAGATTAACTCTGTGCTGCTCTAAGCCATTAAATCTTCCAAAAATGATAAAATGAACACTGCAAATACTGCATAAAGAGAAGCTTAAAACCTGGTGGTGCAGACTTTGGCTTCCTAGAATCACCACAGTTACAATTAGAGCCATTGGTAGAATTAAGGTGTTGGATCATACTGTGGATGGACCTATCCATAACACATGATATGAAACAGGCACCCCATATGCTCCAATCCCATGACAGAGAAGCTGCACATTACAGCAGCTGGGAGGACAGCTGCCACTGTGGCTTCAGAGACCAAAAACTGGGAATTTAGCACATACATCCCAGCTTTTGTTCAGTTTTGCTGGGGCTGCCTGGCATCCCTTCCACACAACAGGTAATCTTTAACATCCGCCCAAAGTTCCTTTGCATTAATGTTGGCTTAAAGAAGCTTTGACATTAAATTAAATAAGTGATGATTTTTATTGCTCTTTTTCCTTCTGTAGTTGTATCTCCAGGTTTTTACCAGCCCTGCTTTTTTGCTCCCTTCCATGATGCACATTAAAAGCGAACAAGCAGTTTTAACTCCCAACATCAAATGTCAGATCAAAATATGCTTCCAGGACAAATTCATTCTGTCATAATTCCTAGCAATTTAAAATAATTCCACTTTACTTAAATTGTAAACAATTTTTGTGTTTTTTATATATTTTAAAGGTTTGTTTTTAACAAAATGTCACTGCACAGTAATTTTCCTCGTCTCTCTCAAGCACACAAATATTACCAACTATAAACTGTGAGCAATAAAGTTGTAATAAAGATAAATGCATATTTTCTTTCTACTGCACCTTTCATTTTTCCAAAAGACTGGTCTGCTGACAGACTGACTTACTAAGAGATTTTATTTGAATTCATAAATAACTTGTATTCACTGATCTAAATTAAATGAATATTGTAGAGATAGTGCTACAAGTAAAAATATAATGAAGAATAATGCAAGTTGAACAAAAGCAGGTTTGAAATATTCATCACGTAGAGGAATTATCATTCCATTTTATATTCTTAGCATAACTGACATCAAAAACTAAATGCCCTTAAGAGTTAGAAGTGCTGAGAAAATCAAATCTTTGAATCAATATTAAAACCAGTTCTGGTATCACTCAGAGGTTACATGATATCGAGAATGTTCTGGATGTAGCAGCAGCTTCAATTAATTTCACCTGTTCCCTTTCACTGCCATTCTACATTACTCTGAAACACACTCAGCCCAATCCTCATAACTCCCAGGAAGAGGGACTAAGATGGTATGGAGGGCTCCATTACCTGCATGTGACACCTGCAACCGCGCCTGGGAGGGAACACCTTGTCACAGGCTCTTTCTCAGTATTTTCAGCATATTATAGAACAACAATATTGCAAGATGTCTTTGAGATCAAAAAGAGATCACTTCTGCTGAACAAAGCAGGAAATGTGCATTAATTCAATTGTTAAGAGATTAAAGGAGGGAGTCTTATTCAGACCTCTGAGGCTGAAGTGCCTCTATTCTGAGGGATTAAACAGAGCAGACTGACATTTCCTTTACTCTGTTTCTGATCAGAGTCATCACCACGCCCTGATCCTACAGCATATTGGTTGTCCTTGCTCCCTGATTAGCTGCTGGACTGAGAAGCTCTAAATGCACAGAGTAGGCCACAAAAGCAGCTCTGATTCTGACACTGCATGCTGGTGGGCAATCACAACAGCAAGCAGAGGAACACAAAGCTCCAAGCAATAATCCTGTTAAAGCTTTCTCCTCAGGGCTTGTTTATTATCCACAAAACAACAGCAAGTCAACCGCAAAACACATGGCAATGATCTCCAGAGGCTCTTAGCTTCAGTCAGCCAGGACAGAGGGTCACATTTTTCCCTCCGATCATAGTCCTGTTTTTATCCTCTTCCTCAGCAGCCATATGACTATCCAGGATCAGTTTAACATCTTACTGGCTATGTTTACCTTTTAGAGTAAATTCACATTGAAACTCAACTGGAGGAAACTGAAATTCAGCGCGTTTGCTGTATTTGAACAGAAAGTTGCATCTCTAATGTTTGTGGCGAACACTTTCATGGTAATAAAATTAAGGCATTTTTTACAACAATTAAAACATCATAGAATATCAATAGAAATGTTTTCCCCAAGACAATAGCTGAAAACATTTTCAATCTAGGTATCCTGCAGGCTGGCTGATTTATTAGGTATACTTTATACAAACCTTTCTAACTTTTATCTAATGGGGTCACTGTCAAAAAATAAATTAAAAAGGAAAAGGCATTTCGGCACAGGTTTCTCAGAATCACCAGAGGGTATCTATTATAATGCAACTTCCCATCATAAGCATAGAAAAAGGAAAAAAAAAAACAGAATTTTGAAGCCAATCTGTACTGCATGACTTTTTTTTGTCATTTGCATTATTTGTTAGATGCATTCTCCAATTTACTAAACATCTTTTCAGATTTGGCCCTCTGCCACATGACTCTGTAAAGAGGATTTATAAAGGATGCATGTTTGATTTTCAACAGAACTGCAGGAGAAAAATCCCATCTAAATAGGTTCCCTCCTCATCTGGAAAAACTACGCTGGTGTTATTCCAGGAACACATTGTATTATTTTATCAAGCTCTCTTTCTTGTGTTGACCACAGAATACTATTAGCAGCCCAATTACAAAACAAACAGTTCCTTTCTGCAGCAGAACTGCTGCTAGAAAGGCCCTGTCAGGAGGCCCTGAGATATAGCACACAATCAAGAGTGTGCTTAACCTAAATGAACAGGTAGGTCATTTTTAGTTTCTACACCATCATAGCCAGAATACAGAGTTAATTCAAAACTGGCACCAGGAGACAATCTCATGTTCAAAGATGTATATGAAGCAAGTATAAAAGAGTATAGCCATAGTCAATGATACATCTAAATTACAACAGAGATTCTACTGAGAGAGCAAAACAGGGGATCATATGGCTTGTAAACTAAAGAAACAACTTACAGACTAATAATAAATTCGTAGTTTCATGCAAATATAGAATGTTATTAGTCTGGTTAAACTGACTTCTATGAAAATAATTACAGCTTATTCCTCACAACAGTTTCGCACAGAATTCCTCATTCCACATAGAATTAAAGTCTGTATGTGAAAAATTAGCCCAGTCTCCACTGTTTCTTCCTTCCCATATGTTGTTACCATGAGTCACTAGCATCAAGATGTTTTATAGCATCAAGTAGACTGCATTGATTATTATGAAGTTCTGCCTTTGTAGTATATTCAGAACTGCCAGAGTCTATATATTTAACTGGTTGAGTTATGAAGTTATGAAGAGAATGAAGCCAGCTTTTAAATTTTCAGTGTTTTACTATGTTGAGTTTACTGAGAAATCAGATTGGTTTTAAGAGTTGTTCCAAATTCCATTGCCTATCTAATTCCATTATCTGTTTTCTAAGGTGCTACATGCTGCTACTACTAATGTGAGGAATTGTGGGAAGGATTTTCGATGTACTGTCTGCCAGGCTGCTTCTGCTCCTAGTATCCTCCGAATGCACTACTAGTCCTAGCTGCTAACCCAGCTTTTGTCTTTACCTTTCCTCTGCCTCTAGCAGAAAACCTGCCATGGATATATATTTGCAGCAAGCTGTTTGGGGGATTTATCTAGAAATGTGGGGAAAGGTAAGTAAGTGGGGAAAAGTAGTCCAATCAGGGAAAATCTGATCGGACTGCTTGTGTGCATGCTGATTTTCCTTCAATATTCACGGCTAGGAGTTAATTCAGCTGACAAAACAGAGTAGACAGCTGGGTTGTTCTAAACCTGGAATTAGGTATTTCTGCCAAGTAGAAATACCTTAAGCTATCATGTCCAAGCTGGAAAGGTCAAAATGATGAAGAGCCAGACTGCCTGTGAAGGACCAGTCTCTATTTTTTAAAGTGACTGGGAAAGAAGACAAGTCCCTACATTTGACTATTTATTTAATGGGTCAGAGAATATGGATTTCAAAAGTAAGACTGTTGTCTATTAATGGTACAGTTTCATTCCATAATAAACTCAATCTGTTTGCTCATAGAAATAACAGTCAGGATTGCCCTTTAGAACTTTGATCTACCACAAGTAAACACCAGGGAAGAGGACAGAACAGCTGTACAAGCCACATATATTATGTTATTGGATTGCAGTGAAAACAAAATAATACAAATAAAGCAAGCTTGATAAACTCATAATACCAAATGTTTTTCATCCTAATACAGTACCTGCAAACAATCTGCACTGCTGCCCATAAGGAAAAACTCATTTTGATAATCTAAATATTTGCCCGCTAGTCCCAACTGATTTGTCAGTAACAGTGTTAATGTGCAGGGAATGGTAATGCAATGATTTCAAAAGCGCTTTTATTCTTTCTTTGATATTCGAAGCAGTGTGGTTGCTGTCCCTGAACAAGAAAATCACATAATTACTTCTGCAAAGAGGCTTGTCATAATCCAGTGTTTAGTACAGACCTCTTCTTTTTTCAGAATGTGAACTGTGAAATGCTAAACTCAATGGGAAACAGGCAACAAATGCACACATTTTTCAGTAAAAATGGTCTTGTGCTGACAAAATCGTAGCCTGCTAATGTACCTCTTAGACTGATAAATGTGAATGTGAAAACTGAACAATGCAACTTTCCTATCAATTTTTTCATTTGCATAGGTTACTTCAAGGTCTCCATTCAGATTATTTGGTCTCTTACATAAAATCAACAAACACAAACTGTTCCATTCCTCAGCATCAATTTCTCCCTATTTCACTTCTTTCAAACTCCCTGCAAGCACTGAACTTGACAAGACCCAAATGTGATGCAGCAAGTGAACTTTCCATTACATAGTAAAGATGAGAAACATCACATGACAGTTGATATCAAGACAATAAAAGAAAGCCTGCAATGAGAAAGAATTAGTTTATCGCTAATGTTTTTCTTCATGATCCTGCAGTAAACAGTAAAAAAAAAAAACAAAAGAAAACCAGCATAACAACTTTATGTGAAACAACATTGGCTATGGTAAAGCTGGAGTGATAAGCTAAATTACTGGAGTAATGTTTTCCTATTGCCCTTTACTTTTTCTGTCTTTGAACTATATGCAGCTCTGGCATTTCTATTGACCCCATTCAATCAGAAAGATGCAGTGACTAAAGCAATGACTTAAAAGGAAAAATATGAATGAAAGGGAACATAACAGTAAAAATCTCGTGTATGCGAAAAGGAAGAATGCACTGACAGATCCCACTAGGGGCCTGTTTTTGACAGCTTTGCCTTATGCTTGAGTAATTACTGGTTATAGCTGTAGTAAAATTACAAATTGCAAAGGCTTGCCCTCTGGCCCTGAAGTTGAGAGGCATGGCATAGCTCCCATTCACATGGCTAAACTCTTTCCACCTCTTACTTTTCAAGCAGGATGACTATATCCAAGCCATTCCTGGTTGGTGTTACTTCCCAGCTTGCACTAAGATAAAAGATTCTAGCTGACACCTCTACAGCATGGCAGAGAATATACCAGCTGTGCCAGTAACTGCACTCAAGACTGTGCTACGGCTATATTTTAGCTCCCTGTTATAGATATAGGTACTGTGGGGATAACACTCAAAAGCTCTTATTTGATTTGAGAAGTAGGATCTTGCAAGTCAATTCCTTTTCTCTTTCCCCTCTCTAGCACTTTAAGAGGCCCGTAGTATGCCAGCCTCACTAGAAGAATATGGATATCCTTCCCAAATTATCTCCATAGGGTAACTGACATTGCCTGGAGTATAACTCACTCTGAAATCCACCTCCAAAGGACAACAAAATGCTACTGAAATATAACAACACTGGGCACAGGGAAAATCTCTGCCAATTTCCCCTGAGGTTGGGTGAAGAATATAAATTGTTGTGCCCTTTGAAAAGAGAAGAGATGTGTCCTACAGAACAATCCTTCACTTCTCTATATTCCCATTGCTTAGCTAGCACAGAGATTAATCGCAATGCTTGGCTTGGCTCAATTTGGTTTTCCTGGCAGAGAAAGAAAAATGGTTATTAGGGAAAAAAAGAGGAAAAAAAAAAAAAGGAAAAATGGAGAGATACAGGAAGAAGATGAGTAGCAAGAGCTATCTGCTGAAATTCAGCAGCACCACTTTTTTTACCGAGAACTGCATTCAGAAAGGGCAACAGCAACCAAACTGGTAACCTCAGCCAGTAAAAGCACCATATCGTTTTGACCAAACTATCTCTGCTCCATGGTTTGTCCAGTTGCTATGTTTGCAGCTGCCTCCTTTTCCTTCTCCACGTTTCTGACACCACCTTTGCCATAGTCATACTACATCCAAATGGGCAAATTATAAGATTCAGCTCTGCAGAGAGGGACCTGGGAGTTCTGGTCAAGCTAACCATGAGGCAGCAGTGTGCCCTGGTGGCCAAGAAGGCCAATGAGATCCTGGCCGCATCAGGAGGAGCGTTGCTAGCAGGTCAAGGGAGGTGATCCTGCTCCTCTACTCAGCTCTGGTGAGGCCGCACCTGGAGTATTGGGTGCAGTTCTGGGTTTCCAGTATAAGAACAATGTGGAGCTTCTAGAGAGGGTCTAGCAGAAAGCAACAAAGATGATTAAGGGAGTGGAGCATCTACTGCACGAGGAAAGACTGAGTGAGCTGGGCCTATTTAGTCTCGAGAAGAGACAGTTGAGAGGTAATCTTATCAACATGTACAAATACCTCAGTGGAGAATATAGGGAAGAAGGGGCCATAGTCTTATCAGTCGTGGCCAGTGATAGGACAAGGTGCAATAGATATAAGTTGAAACACAGGCAGTTACATCTGCAGGTGAGGAAGATGGACACTTCTTCACTGTGAGTGTGACAGAGCCCTGGCACAGGCTGCCCAGAGAGGTTGTGGAGTCTCTTTCTCTGGAGGTCTTCCAAACCTGCCTGGATGCCACCCTGTGCCATGTGCTTTAGGTGTCCCTGATGGAGCAGAGGATTTGAACTATGCGATCTCTAGGAGTCTCTTTCAACCTTAACCATTCTGTGATTCAGCAGCTGTCCTTTTGATACTTCCAAACAACTTCTATGCTAATCTAGTCTCCATAGATTGCAGGTGCCTTGGGTAAACTGCCTCTTACTCTATGAATTACGCTATGAGATCATGAACATGAACTACATGTCATTTTAGTTAGTCCCTAGATAGTAACGGCATATCTCTCTAAAGAAAGAGTGGAAAAAAAGGCTTATAAATGTTTCAGTTAAAAATAAGTCAAAATTAAACAAAGAATCGGGCAACATTCTGTCCATACGGGATATTTTACTGCTATTTTTGAAGTCTCAGCAAAATAATAATACAGAAAATAAAGGATGGTGTGAATTAAGCACAAGTAGGTCTGTTTATAAGAAGGAAAAAATGCAGTACCAATAATCACATACAAAATCTAATAATGACAAAAGAAAAGTATTGCCGCTAAACCAGAAAAACAATATTGAGGTTTTAAGCCTTTTAAAAATAATTAAATTATGACCTTGATCCTCAGTGATACTCAGATACTCATCCTCCCTTGGTGGTCCCAATTATCATGCTACAGCTTTATTAGGAAAGTGACACAGTTCTCAAATTGCCAAACATATATCTCTGAATACCTTTTAAAATTAGCTTCCATGCTTGAGTGAACTAAGAAGTAGTTGACTTTATAAGAAATATAAAGCTATTCCCGAAAAGTGCTGAACCTTTTAAATCTCAAATGCACTACCAACAGCACTCTAAATACCACTGATTACAGTCTGTATATTTCTTATGTACAGGAGAAGAAGCAATCCCTGCAAGCATAATAATCAGGGAGTAAGGAAATACATATGAACTTACATAAACAATATAAAAAAAAAGATAAACTTACTATATCTCAAAGATCTAATTCTGGCAACAGTCATACACAGGAACAACTTTATTCTAGTCTGAGCAGAGGCAATGAATAACTTTACTCCAGCAACTATTCCTGTGCAAGTATTTCCATGATCATTTCCCAAGTCTAAAAAGAAATGAGGTTAAGAGCACAGGTAAAGTTGTTTTCCACCTTTAAACTGTTTATATTTGAATAAAATTACACAAAAATATAAAATTTAATTAGAACTGTGCTATGAAATTGAAATAATTGACATTTTTTTCTGTGCCATCAAAAAAGCAATTTAAAACTGAATAAAAAGGGAGATCTTATCTGAACTGTAGGTGTTGTGAAAACTGTGCAATGAAAATTAAAATACTAGTTTGTGCTGCAGCCATAAATTACTAAACTAATTATCTAGTAGCAGGCATAACTGAATCATTCAAAGGGGTAATTAGCAATCAGACATAATGAGTACTGCTACTATTTCTTGTCATACTGTATTTAGCTTCTGTGCAGCCTAGAGGAACTGAATTATTGCCTACCCTTCTCGGAGGGCATTACTGCTATATTGAGTGCATCAGCCCATATTATTACTCCCAGTTGTTTAATTCTTCATTGGGCTGCATACTTCTGATTTCTCCTGTCAAAGTTTTCCTAATCTCCTGGGTCCTTTTAAGCAAATAGCATCTTTACAGTCTCCTCCTTGGCCTTAGTCTAAATGAAAACTGCAAAATAATGAAATTATGTGACTCTTCTGTTATTTTTATTGTATTCCTGTCCATGAGCATATGCTGCATCTAATAGTGTTCCATTTATACAAATATATATATCTCACATATTATGCAAACTATAAAGTGTAATCTCCCTAAAACTCTATATGCAGAGACTACAGAGAGCAGTTAGATGATGCTGAGTTTTCAATTACAAAGCGTAAAACCAAATATACTGTTGCTCAAAAAAATTTGGACTCCATCTCATTTTTTATGGATATTTTGATATCTACATTTCTCAATAAGAAAAAAAAAAGAAACAAACTAGACAAAAACAAAAACAGATATCATCCATATTTAGAAAAAGGTAGATCTCAATCTTTAGATTTTTCATTTAGTACCTATTTTAGGTCTGACTTAATATGAATTTTCAGCCAGTCTTTCATTGATTGTTACAAGCATCAAATTACTGATGACCTCTAATTTTTTTTATCAAAGCTTTTGTATACACACATATTCATAAAAAATGATTATCACAGAGTTCAGTAGAACATCTGTTTTATGAAAGCCAGATTCTACCACCATCTCTGTACTTTGGCAGTACAGGTTAAGGACCATCTAGTATTTTGCTTCAGCAGAGAAGCATATCACCCTGGAAAAGTGGTGAAAGCAGGATTATGTAGTGAAGGAAAAAGTAAAACTGTCTGATATGAAAACTGCAGAGTTGATTACATAAATGTTAGTCAGCATTAATTAATTACTAATTAAGAGCCAACATTCAAATTCTTTAAATGCCGCTTCTAGAAAAAAAAATCACTTCCCTCAAGTCAACTGTCAACTACTCTTAAGTGTTTCTCAGGTCTCTGTGGAGTGACAAGTCCTTACCTGCAGAGATCTAGGTTAATACTAAGCTACCTTGCAATGTATTGATGCAATGTAGCAGCAGCACAGAAGTGGGTATAACCATTTTCAGAAGAGCATTTCCCCACTAAACATAGCATAGCTTAGAGGTGATGAGCTTGGTCAAGGTGCATGAGTACTATCCGCCACTCATGACCTTTTTCTGTGGAAACTTGCAGTGATCATACCATTTTCTGTAGCATTGCAAAGAACAGAGAAAATGCAGTTCAGGCTTATTGACCATCCTGCCTGTGGAGCAGCCTCTTCAGCACATCATTTGCTTGCTTACTTTTGTGCTTATACAAAGAAGGCCAGCATTTGGCACATGTGAGTTTGGCCCACATTCCCCAGAACAGATTAACAAAATTTAGAGCCAAATTAGCTTCTAGCTTTGTGGCTGAGCAAACACAGTTGACTGCTACATGAGGGTTGTTCCATTCAGAAATCAGAACAGGGTTTCTATGAGTTAACTATTTAGTTAATGTTTATCTGTCCGCAATAGTCACCGTTGAACAGACTGTTCAAAAAGTCTGCTTGAGCCAAATCTAATTATTTTTCCACTAGTTTGCAGAAACCATTACTTTCTTTTTTTGGAAAGAAAGTCCCTCAAAATTTAGAGGTACATATTTGATAAGGTAGGCTGTATTTTTACTGTATTTTTTGTAATTTTTTGTAAATTTTACTGTATTCTGTAAATTTTACAGAATTTACTGTATTTTCTTTTTTTGCCCCTGTCCTTTTACAGATACATTGAGTCTTCAGAAGTCCATGGTGTCATCTTTTACTGTAAGTATCAGTTGCATAGCTTTGAACTATAGATTTAGGCATAGGAATTGTACTGATTCTTACATTTAGATATTATACTAGCACCACAGCTGCTGTCCTGAATACATTTCATCAGTCTAAGCAGATGAATACTGAGTTCAAAATAATCCTGATTATTGGTAGTCTTGTGAATCAACTTGTGAATCAAATGTAGTACACTTCACTACACATTTTAAATAGGTTTTTATTAATTACAGAAAGATGCAGCTTTGAATTCTCACTTTTTTGTGTATGTGCAATCTAAACCAAAATGTACTATTATTTTTAGCAGGTTACTGACATCTTTCTTCAGTTTATAATTTACAATCTCTTGTTAATTCTAACTAATTATATAGAACTTCAATTTAGAATAATTATGGTTTTTCTATTGCCATACATTTCTCCTGGAAGCATTAGGACATGCTTAGTTTTTGCTTATTGAATTGCCTAAGCATCCAAATTTTGCTTTGTGTATAAAAAAAACATTAATAAGGCAGAATTAGTGTATGATTAGGTTAAGGTAGATATCTAGAAACTTTCAAAGCATCTGTATTGATTGTGTTGGAATTAACCACTGTTATTTGCATCTAAATATTTTGAGAAGTCTCAAATTAAATTTGTGACTTTGCTTGTACCAATTCTCCTCACTGGACAATGTGCTGAACTGGTGAAGCTATAAAAGTCAAGCCTTTATTCTCACAGTAGTTTCATCCTTATGTAATCCTTCCATGAAATGACTTAGAGCATTCTTCTTTGATGTCAGGTAGTCACTATGAAAGCTCATATGATTTCAAGAAATATGAAGCTCTTTGTTTTCTTTTTCCTTCATCTCTTCACTTCATCCTGCCTTCTCTTCTTGTTATCAAAAGAAGAATTAGGGCATTTTGATTCAAAATGCACATCACACACATGGGGTTAAAGCTATTCCACTTTGATCTCTGAAAAAGCTCTCAGACTTCTGGATCAAAGAATTCCTCTCTGAGATCTGAGTCCTGTAGCCACTGGCTTTTTCACTGAAATTATTGAGAATGGGACTACCCTCATGAACACATTTCACAAGGCTGGCCCTGAACAAATGGAGGTAGAGTGCTAACATTCAGTAACTGCAATCGGCTTTTCCTTTCTTGGCAGTGGATGCGTCCTCATTACCTGCATTTACTTATCTCTGGCAACTGATCTAACCCTTCTATCTAAAGTTTATGTTTTCACATTCTACCAGTAAAAAGCTTTAACCATTTTGTCTCTATGTATTCTACGTAATTTCTATTAAATTCTCAAATTTCTCTTTCCTTCTTAAGTGATAGCAAATTTTTTACCTGATACCTATATAATACATTTCTAAAAAACAAATATATTTCCTCACTTAAATATATTTATTTTAAAAGGTCACTGTTGGCTGCATTGTCTTGTGTAAGAAATGTAGTCCTGCAGTTTAAATTTAGACAAATAGCATCCAGAAAGAGATGCTAAAAAGGCATTATATGCCTATATATTTATGAAAATGTACACATACTGAAACACAAATCCACAAAATGAATCAAGAAAGATTTTATATTTTAACCTTTTTAACAAAAGCTTGAATATACACGTATCTTAGAGTATTGAAAAGTATGAGCTGTAGTTCCCATCCTGTGCTTCAGTAGAACTTTGTAAGGTTTGACCTGTATCTCTGCATGAAATCCTCTGTGAACATCTCTATTAATTGTTCTGTTTCTTATAGCCTCTTTTAATCCTGGATGGCATCAGATTACTATGTTTTATTATACTCTAGATGCATCTTTATACAAAGCAGCCAGAGAGGGCATAAATGTAAGTAAATGTTTCTTCTTAAATATTGTTCCTAAGTGTGGACTTCATTTTATACAGCATTATTTAAAGTACACCCATAACCTTACTTCAAATATCAGCTTAAACTTTGAGATTCATTAAGTTGGAATAAAATACATGCTTCTTTTTTTTCTTTTCTTTTCCACACACTGCCAGCAGTTTTCAGTTCTAAATGATGTAGAATTGTGCTAAATTTCATGTTAAAACTGCTGGTTCGCTTGCCGGTGTCCTTATACCATCACAGCGACAACAAAATATCACCACGATAAAACCAGGTGTCTCTATTCCCAAAGTTATTATCTAATCAGCTTCTAAAGGTTATTTCAATCAATCACTATGCAGATCTTTTGTAACTGTTTTTCTCATCTCATTCTGTACATTTTTACACACACTTGTAACACTTGGGTGACAAGACCTTCATTACAAGCAAAGCTCAAGTGTATTATACAAATCACATTAGGTAAATAAACCTTGTGGTTGAGGCAACCCATAAAGTAAGGTTTCTTCTTATTGTTGTGTCCTCTATTGAAGAAAAAAGCAAAAACAAAGCAAATGAAAAAAAAAGAAAAAAAAAGGACAGGCATACCATACATGTCCTTTTAGATGCAGCTGCTCAGTCTGTTTCTTGGATGCAGAAAACAAAAGGGAAGAAAACCACATTGTATCCCTCCTCCAGAGGGACAGAAATGTATTAGAAAGAGTCATGACTTACTTACCCTATATTTATGTCTTATACTGTCACACATTATATATTCTTATGAAGAGAGAGAATACATAATCTTACAGGAACACAGATAAAAAGACCACTGCTTTCTAAGATTAAAATAATTGACATGCCCATCCTGGGTGGCAGATTTTAAGAAACTTATTTTCAGTCGCACATCTTCAGTGTATATGTCTTCTAAGAATTACCAGGTTTCACTCTTTGCCTTTTAGTGCTACATGTCAAATCTAGTTTATCTTCCAGCATAACAAAACAATGAAACAAACAAACCAAAATGCATACTTTTAGAAGCTCTAAAAAGCAGCTGTATTTTTATGGTGTATTCATGGACTAAATTTGGTTATATGAGTGCTTTTGAAAGCAGAATTTCTCTCAGGTTTAAATATGCAGATCAATGACAAACACTTAAGGCAAAAGTTACACCCTCCGAAAACATTTCAGCAGCTGGAATGTAGTACATGTTTTGAAGACAGAATTTGCCCCTGAGAAATAAAATGAGTAACATTCTTATAACCTTCAAGGGGTGTCAAACAAATATGATGCCAAGAGGGCAGAGTACGAGAGCTGGCAGAAATCTAGCAGATTTGAAGCCTGCATTTTAAAGAAAAATAAGTTTGTTTATAATAGAAATGATCCAACAAAACTGTTTATTCAGTTTTCTAGATAATCTGCTAAATTTGTATACCTGTCTGGGATATAAATAGCACATATTTTTACCATTCGAGGCTTCCGTATATTTTTTCACTCTGTAAGGCAGAGAAGATTACAAATGAAGTTTCCAGCTATGAAGTAATACCAGTTTGTGAATATATAGCTATTCATTACTTTCCCTGGTATGCTTGTTTTGTAAAACTATAACCAGCTTACAATTTCCATTTTTACCTCTATGATTTGTTTTGGAATAATTTCAGGATCCTATCCTAAATAAGAAAGAGCTCTAGAAACTACTACTATGCTGCCAAGCTTTCATATTCTCAGCATCAGAATAAAGTATTTGTTAACACTCTGAAATTTCTATTTTTGCATTTTTAATGTCTTCAAACATTGCAAGTATTCCTTTTTCCAGACTAGTGTTAAAATATGGTTAGATTGAAATTTATTTCATTTACAAATAGATTCACACATATTCCATAGGAAACCTTGCTTAATTTGAATTCAAGTGCTGCTTGAACAAATACACTAGCTTATCAACTAGCAAGGGGAAAAAAATAGAAAAGCAGGCATAAAGACTTAACTGTCATTTTATAATAGACATTACATTTGCTTTAGAAGACATTTAAACCAACTATTTATAGTTATTATTTCAAACAATGACAACAGCCTTGTTTGAAACATTAACTGCTATTTTACCAAGTTCAGCATTTGAATGCACGTTCATTTGGTTGAACAAGTATTCTTCAAATGTTGCAATGTATATTTTTTAATGAAAACTATTCTGTGATTATTCAATATGGCTTCAGATTCCTTCTGTGTTAGGAAAAACATTATAAGCAAGTGTCACGGTAAAATACAGAAATAAGTATGAAGGTTGCAAACCTGTCATTAAAATTTCTATGAGATTCTCACAATTTCTATATCATATATGCAACCAGATGTGAATTAGCAGATAGGCTGATCCTCTTTTTTATTTCTCTTCTCAAAAGCATATAATCTAAGTCTTTATAAGAAATATAAGAAATCAGAGTAAAGTTTGTTACTGAATTGCATTAAAAATTGCCTCTTTTCAGTCACTGTATACATGAGTTCATTTAAAAAAGAAAGGAATAGGAGAAGGAGAGGGAAAGGGAAAACATAGCTTACGTAGGCATCTCCTTACTCAGAATATGGCAGCACTTCTCAGTGGACTGCCAAACACAACTCTAATTTGCTTTTGCTTTCAGGGCTAAAGCAATCCACAAGCTCTACCAGAGTTAAAATAGGGACAACAGTGTTCTTCATTTTCCTGTAAGTATTTGAACATTTGAACAGTTTGAACATATATAACAAATTAATGTGCAAAGGTGGCATGACTATAGGAGGAATTAGCTAAGAATTCTAAAGGGGATTCACAAGCAACACTGCCATTATGCCCCAAACGTGTGTATTGAAGAAATAAAAGTTATGAAGTAATGGTCTGAAAGCTTTGTTCTTTTGGGAAAAACACAAAGAACTCAGCTGAAATGGAAATGAATATTCAATAAAGAAGTAAACACTGCAATTATAACAGCTGACACTAATTACTAGATTTTTTTTTGAGGTTTGTGACACAGTTGCAACCCATTATAGAAGCATTATTAAAACAATATTAATAATCTAAGAAATATTTTCAAGGAAATACCCTTAAAACTTTGAATCTCTTTCTGTCTCATTTACACTTTGCATTAGAATTGTCTGTGTAAATCTTCTCAAGGATTACACAGAGAATAAGAAACAAAGAAGATTATTTAATTTTGTAAACAGAGAATAGTCCAGACGAATGTGTGCGCTTTCTTTAAATTATGGATTGAAAAGGTCTTCTGAAGCTGGGCAGACGGGTATGATTTGAAAACTTCTGAAACTTCTGTAATTGGGTATTAATAAACAAAATATTATCTAGCAAACTTTAATACCTTTATTAATACTTTGGTAAAGTTATTTGTTATTTCTAAATCATCCTTTCCATTAATAGAAGAACCATTGTCTAGAAATTATAAGTGCAACTATTCCTTTAAATCCTTTACCATTTCTCTACTCGTCTAAATCATGCCAGTGAACACTACAGGCAAGTTTGAGAAGCTGCAGCAGCAGTATTACTGTTCCTACTGTAGTTTAGATATTCCTTGATTGTTTCAGGTAAGGATGAACTATACATTTCCTCATGAATCACCTGGCAGTGTAAAATGAACGTAGAACACAATGAATCCAAACACTATATCGAGTGAGCTCTTTCTAATCATTGCTTCATTTGACTTTTCACACGTCTCCTCATCCCTCAAGAGTCACTGGGCTCCATGCCCAGATTTTGATCACCTGTTCACAAGAGCATAGAACATTTTGAAAGAAGTATTCATCAGGTCATGATGCAGCTAGACTTATTTTCCCCTCATTTACTAAAATTGAGCGGATACAATAAATGTTTATGTTGAACACAGCTAACCCTAGACAAATATTCAGGAAATTTCCAAACAGGAAGTGTTATTTAATTCTCTATATCCTTTAAATGTAAGTAATTGAAATATTCTCAGAAAGAATATAAGAGTTATATGTTCCAGAAAGAAAATGCATTGGGATTTTCACAGTCAACATTTCACAAAAACATGTTAACATATAGATTGTAAGTGCCTAAGATTGGGTCAAAAGAGCTGAGAAGAACTTAAGCCTACATGCATGCATTCACTGCGTATTAAAATATGGGTTATATACACCGGTAGTTTACAAAATAAATCTCCATAGAAAGCAAACTGTCTCCATAACCTATGAAGAATGCTTCAATTTATTATATTCCATCTCATCGGAAAAGAAAGGAAATGACAGCTTCCAAAAAGCCAACTAAATATAAGAATTGTACTCAAAACATAGCAACTCAAAGCAAAGATACAATTCTGTTCCTTTTTTTTTACAGCATCATAATTTTTAAAAGTATGCCAAGAAATTAGTTTAGCATACTAAAGGATCTGAGACATGAGTAAACCAGACAGCAGTGTTTTCCATGATGTGAAATCCTCACAAGCTGACTCAATTTAAAAAAAAAAAAAATTGCTGCAAATTTTCACTGACTTATAAAGCAAGTCTAAATACATGAAGCAAAGTTGACCTTCAGACCACCTCTCCAAATGCTAAACTCAGCCACCACACCGTTCATAATTTCAGCAGATGGTTATAGGTTTAATACGCACATATGAACTTTATAAAGTCTGTTCTCATGTTTAGAGAGAAGACAGGGAGATGTGTCAAGGTCACTAAAGCCTTCTCTTTAGTCTATGACTTGATGGAGGGGAAGGAAGGCAGAGAAGAAGGAACAAAAAAGTCCTTGACAAAGTATTTAGTCTTCTGCAGTCCATGCCAGTAACAAAGGGAAAGTCAGACATTCTTTGCTGGTTCCAGTGTTTTATTTTATTTTATTTTACTTTTTAAACACTGCGTCACTTCCCCCTCCATAATAAGCAATTTCTTTACTTGACTATAAAAAGAGAATAATTGACATGACTACCACTGCTGTAGATAATCATCATCAATATCTCTCCCCACTTCTACTCAGTAAACAGACCCTTTGATTTAGCATGTGTAATACATCGCAGTTGAGATTCAAGTTCCTAAAGAGAATAAAAAAGAAAAAAAAGACAAAATACTTGCTGAAGTAGTTTTTATTTCTCACTTCATCCTTAACAGGATTTCTTCTAAATATATATTTTTATTGTTTCATTTATACATTAACTTTTACAGCTCATGCAGATGTTGGAATATGAATCTATGAATATATTAATGAATACAAATCACTCTCTACACCAGATAATGAGCATTATACTGACTACTACTGGGTGCCTCATCATTACAAGAAATGATTAAATACCCACTTACTGTCAGTGTTAGCATTTCTTGATTTTTTTTCTCCATTTCAGAGCTATGCTGAGGGAACACTTGCCTATTATTGCTACCCATCAGCAAACTTAGGAAATCAAAAAAACAAGTTTAAAGAAGATGATTTTCTCAAATATCCTTTCAGCAGAAGTGTAAATGAGCTGGAATGTGCAATGGTGTAGACAGAAGAAGCAGATTCATAGAAGAGGGGATTGGCCATGCTGATCATATCAGTGATGTATGAAGTGTGGTTATCATCTTTTCAACATTGACTAATATTAGGTGCTCGCAGGCAAGTTTTGAACTGCTGTATCAGACAGTTTTGCAGAAATACACTTACTAGATAAGTGTATTCCTAATCCTCCAAAGTCACAGAGTGCCTGGAAGCATGACAGCTGATATTTCTTTCATTTTTTTAAATCCAATTTAGTGCAGCTGAAATCAGCTTAAGGAATGAGCTAATAGAAAACATCAGAATAATTATCCTAGTTTTCAGCAAAAGCATTCTGTTAAAACAGTAACTAAAAATGTAAAAGATATAAGAAAAAAATGAGTATACAAAAAAAAGGGTAGATACACTAATATTTGTAGAGCAAAATCTAGACAGGGTGTGAGGAGGATAAAGTAGAAATGCTTTACAAATTATGCCTTTAGCAGACTTTAAGTTAGAGCACTGTCATGTTTAGGTGGACTCTTGGGCTACCTAGGGTAATGACAATCCAGTAATATGATTTCCACTCTTCCTCAGTTGACTCAAATAGCAAGTTGTTTTGAGACAACGGGAAAAAATAAATTTCAGAGATGAAATCTCTTAATTTAAGTGAAAAGATTGATGAAAGTATGCTTTCCAGGAGCAATGCAACATTTTTGCCCTCCACAAAATATATTTCTCAGCACTTCTTAGGTTACTGCATAGTCCTAAAATGATGGAAGTAGGCAGATGTTCAGTTTGGACTGGACTCGTATTTAATCCTGAAGAGTTTGGAAATTTATTGCAAAGGCTTTTCATACTTCTAGGAACTTCTTAGAAATCAAAATAATTTTAATTCATCACACCTTTAATATAATGGAGCTGTTTATATTAAAGCAAATTAGAGGGTTTATGGAATACTATTTTGATTGTTTATTTTTCTATTAATGAAAATATTTATTATTCTTATAATTTCTTGCATCACCCATTTCAACAAGGGGCTTAAAACAGAAAAAATAATAGAAACAAAAAGGTTTGCTGTCATCTTTATTATTATTATTATTATTATCATCATCATTTAATATAGAAATATCTGTGCCAGACTAAACTCTGTTTCCTGAGAAGTTTGATGTAAGTCAAGCAAGACGACTTTAAACTTGGCAGTCTTCTAGGGATGCATGGAAGAACTCAGTGGTAGCTATTAACTTATAAGCCTGAATTTCAGGTAAAGAAATCTCCTAATAGCAGAAGTTTTATCACCTCACCAACTTTACTATTTGACACATATTGTATGAAAACAATGTTGCCTGCAACCAATTACGAGAGAGAATAAAGGAAAAGAAATTATGAGTTTTGCTGGCCAGAAGGTATATTTGGACTTTGTAAAATCTGTATCCTAGAAGATAAATCAGGAAAGTGGGGGAAGAATTAAGCTCATGAACATATTGAAGGACTAGTTTGAACCAAAGAATATTTTAACTGGAAAAAAAAAAAAAAAAGCAAAAGAATGTATGCATTTTGTTATTTTGGTTCAGTTTATTCTTTTGAGAGATATAAGAAGGTTTTTTTTTTTGTTTTGTTTTGTTTTGTTTTGTTTTGTTTTGCTTTTGCTTTTGTTTCTGTTTCTTTCTTGGACTTTCTTGAAGAAGTGAACTTTAAACACAGACTTCCTACAAAACTGGAGTTCTAGCAGCATTTATGTGTGACGGATATTTACCTGCCAGTGGGAAATCATGTTGGTTAACGTGGACAGAGGAGACATGAAGATACTATGTCATGAAATAGTAACAGAGACACTGCTAGTGAGGCTTTGCAGTGCTCAGCATATACCAGGACTGTCACAGTATGACCCCTCCCAGCTATATCTTTAAGAATTTACCTTTCCTCATGAAAGTTGCAATACTTGCGTGATTACAAAGAAAGGTCCAGGAGCAAATCCAACAACAGCAAAACAAACAAACAAAAAGCATTTTTGAACATACTGTTAGCAGCTCATCACCTGATTGTGCAGAACAAGAGGCTGCCTCTGCTACAGCAGCCTCTGCTTTGGGGAGCTTATGCTGGGGCATGAGCATATATTCTATTCTCTGTTTAACACAGATCCAGATGATAAGACCTTGACACCATTTTTTTTGTCTGATCAAAGAACCTAAAAAAGATCCAAAAAATCTAGACCTGGTTATCGTAAGCTGATAAGTGTCTAGGTGAGAACTATGCTTGAATATTTATAGCAGACCTATGTCATGAGGGGTTTAATTTCTCCATAGTGCTACCACTAATTCAGTGATATTTTTCAGCATCCTCATAGCTCCAGCCCATTTAGATGGCAGATTTTTCATGACATCTAGTAACTTAGAACTTCAACAGGCCATAAAATATCTTTATGAAGTTTGGCAAGACTGTTATGAACAAACTGAAAGCCTGAGAGTTGCACTTCGTCAGATTCAGTGATGTGGCAGATTCATGGATAGCAGGGAAAAAGGACAGTTCCTGGCTTCCTCTTCATATAGTATTGTTTAATAAAAAACAGAAGTGCATGTGCATAAATTTCCCTAAATAGCCAGCTTACACTGTTCTGTGTATGGGCTTAGAAATATGAGAATATGAAATATGGAATATAAGAATACGGACTGAGAAATAAGAATTTTCTTATCTATGACAAAAAATATCAAATTGTTATACTGTGATGCACGTTTATCATCATGCCTATTTTTATATATGTCATAAAGAGAAATTTAAGCAGAATATACTATTCATCCAAACTTCTCCCCGTCCTATTGTACAGAAATAGATGATGTATTTCATTGTCATCTTTAAAGCCTTTAAATGATCATTCTTGTGATATAATTTGTCATGGGAGATAGGATGAAAGTTAAACACATGCAAAAAGTAACCTAATCTCAAGGATTCTTGTCTTCTGTATTGCAGAGTCCTTATAAAATTGTCATATTTACCTACAGTATTGGCTTGTCTATTCCAGTGTCTAAGAGCCAACTAATTTTGCTAGCAAACTAGCAAACTAATAGCTATTATTGACATAGATGTATTTCCAAATACATACAGTGAATACATACAGTGAAAGAGAATACTGTTTGATCCATGTTTTATAAAAGTAAAAATTAATTTAAAAGAATTTCTTAATATAACATTGAAAACATGAATTTCATTTTCTGTCCCATTTCATTAACTAGTGGAATGCCTCATTATTAAATACTGAAAAAGTGTGTTTCTTCCCTGAGTTTTCCTTCTCGCTGCATTTCTCATGTAAGATGACAAAAGCCTTAAAGCACAGTAATATTTTTTTCTTAGGTAATCTTTCCTTTGAGAAATACTATGACTTCATTACAGTTTAAGTGACTCTCTCTAGTTCCTCCTCCAGTGCTAGAAATTTTCTTATCTTTTATATGACTGTTTGAGTAACCTCCAAGCTAACTGTGAATTGTCACAAAATGAGATTTTTCTAATAGTTCCCTTTCCCATTAGTTTATTCCTTCTTGCTCTAGAAGTTGCTAATCCTAGAAACAAGAAATACAAGCAAATGCTGAAGGCCTTAGTTACACTCATTCAATGGAAATTAATTAATTTCATTTTATTCTCACTTCTCATTTCAGTTTATTCTCACTCTCTACTGCATAGAAAGGCTGAAAACAGTCATCATGTTCATTTGCACATTATTTTATCTTATTAGGGAACAAGAATTCAGCAAAGTCAAGTCAAAGACTTTAGTGAAGATGATTATGTTCCGAATATTTCATGGAAGAAATCTGTTTTAACTTGCTGTGGATATGTCATATAGTTATACATACATATACACTATGTATATGCTCATTTGCTTTCCACTAGGTGCTACCTTCTCATGAGGCAACTTGTCCTATAGCTCTTCCCACAACTACACAAGATGCCAACTGGCTGGGGAGACAAGCTCAGCATCCCGCTCACGTCCGCTGCAGACAGTTGGGGAGAGGCCATGGGCTGCTCTGAACAGTGGGGGTCCTTGAAGGAACCACACTTACAGAGTGGAAGAGAGCGCAAAACACTTCTGACTTTTCTCTACAAATGTTTGTCTCACATAGAGCAGAATTTCCAGTACAGAAGTAAAACTCTTTTCACGGCAGATGCCTTCACTCTTACTGATATGAAGCAAATATGAAGCAATTGGACAGTTTAACTGTAATTACTTAAGGGGAAAAAAAAGCTTAAGAATTACCCATCAGTACCAGTGGTACGTGGATGTTTATACTTATGTTGGAAATCAATGAAAAGTTAAATAGAAACTCCACAGTAATTTCCTTTCCAAATGATACTATTCAGCCTGCAACTATGTGCAAAGTAAAGGGGTAAAAATACAGTAGCAACAACAAATATGGAGCCTTGCTTTCTTAACACACTGAGGAAGTAAATTCCTAAACCAAACATCCTTGCAGAATTGAAGAGAGAATTGATTAATCACTTCAGAAATGAAGCTATGAGTAGATGTTGCATCAGTTTTCCTAGAAAAACTCAAAATTCAGCTACTATAAGAAAATCTATTATTTCAGATGTGCTTGCTCATTTTCTCAGACTATGCCACTGAAAAACTACATTCCAAGTTTCTCTGATGAGTCTACAAGATGGCCAATTCGGGGAAGGCTGTTTCATGTGCAGAGAAGCTTTTTTCTGGAAGTCATATTGCAGCAAAAAAAAAGTGTTTTTTTTTTTAATAGAACCATAAAGGTCTGTTTTTGTATAAGGAAGTCCCTGTTGCAAAAGCCTGTTGTGATCTTACCAAGAAGCATTTGTTCTCCTACTCCAAAAACATGTCCTTGTGTCTAGGGGATTTCATGATAGTTGCAGCACTTAATTTGGATGTTTTTATTGGATGTTTTTATAACAGATAAAAAAGTCCAATTTTCAAATAAGAGAACTCTCAAAATCACAAAGTCTTCCCACACAGTGGGATAGCTGGCTCCAATATAGCAGATGTAAGTTTGCATAAACAGAAACAGCTCAGTCTTCTGAGGTCTATCCAGTTGTTACAAAGTCATGGTAAGCTAACAGAGCCAGAAAAGCTGCTAGCTCTTCTATTTTACCCTTTTATCTGCAAAAGCAATTAGTAGGAATATCTTGGATCATTCAAGTCCAAGATTCAAAGGTAATACAAATACTAAACAGTGCAATTTCCAGGGCTTTCAGGGCTATTTCCAATGTTGTTCCATTTTTAACAAAAAATAGTGTAAGTGGAGGAAAAACATAATAATAATAATTTTAAAAAAAACAGAACAAGGAAGATTGTATGTAGATTTTTCTTTTTAAGTGAAGGATATCTCCAATGAATTTTTAAACTGATATCTGCAGAGCTGAAACATAGTTAAAGAAAGGTAAGAACCCTGAACAAAGGGGCATATAATCAATGCTGAAATGTCTGAGAGTGTCACTGCAAGTCAGGAGTTTTCATTTTTAAAAAGATCTTATAATTTTCTGGTTCATCTAATGAAAAGTGAGAAACAGATATAGGTCATTTTAAAAATAAGCAGAACATTATGGTATTGGAAGAAATAGTTCAGAAGTACAAAACCTTTAACTGTAAGTTCACTATATTTTGAAGTGGTAGAAGCGGCCAGGATCAATACTTGAGTGGCAGACCAACATGTAAAATGATACGACTGCTTCAGAAGCACACAGTTGCAACAGCAATTTCAGAGACTTCAGTTGAGATTTACAACAACAGATTCTAACTATCATAAATCAGTACACCCAGTAATTTAAAACAGGTAATCTCAGTAATCTAATCTTTTCTCCCCTTTCCATAAATGCTGGCACCACCTTCTTCCATTCCAAAGACTGTCAGCATCAATAGCAGATTTTAGAGAGCCTGAGAAGCTATGTCATACTTAGCCCTCAAGGAATGACAGATTTAAGGTCTAATATTTTAAGAATACCATGGAAAAATCTCCATTTAAGAATGATGAGTCCCTGTATAAGCAACTTCTGCATCTCTTCTCACAAGATTTTCATTATTAAAATATCACATTATAAAATATAGATTGTATGAACAATCATAATTTGGACAATTTGCTCAGACTTGAAATCCAGAATCTTGAATTTATTTATAGACTCATATTAACTAAGATAAATCTTTATGGATATAAGTTATACTTTTTCCAAGAGAACTAGGCAAATAAACACATGATAACAAAAGCAGCATATAGTATAAATGTGAAAAGCAGTATCAATAATGAATTTTAACCTAAAACAACAGACTGCTTACACATCAAAAATATGTGACTAAATAATGCAAGGCACTGTGTGCCAAAAACAAACAAACAGAAGAATTAAGAAACAAATTGAGTACTTATTTGAAAGAATTAATTCATTAATACTGGCTTCATCCAGAGGTGTATCCTACCTTGGATAATGCAGTTTCTATCCTCATCAAAATTTTATAAATTCTGGTAAAGTTTGCTCTGCAGAATGACAGACCATGAAAGAACTGACAGTTTTCCCTGTTCTCTATAAATTTGCTGTGTCATGCAAGCATTACCACATTCAACAGGTCTCCTATTTGAGTTTCCATACATCATGAGCAGTAACCCTCAGCAGGAAGTTCACTGGCTACCCTGACGTTTGCAAGTGACAGCACAGGCTACCTCAGAAAGTAACATGCTGGAGAACGCTAAAAGGCATTGATCAATTTTCATGTTTTCCAATGCACAACACTTAAATATTCTTAATTCTTTTTTTTTTTTAGTTTGACAATCATTAACATGCACTAATTCCATTGGTTTGATATTTGCTTGCGTTATACAGTCATGCATACACACATCTACCATAACTTTTCTGTTGTCTTTCTGGCAGCTGAAAAGCAAAACTGCCACTGGTTTGAACAGGATTCTTTAGTTTCATTGTTCTACTGAACAACCACAAGGGATTAAATTAAATCTTTTGAGGTCACATAACAATGGCCATTAACATGATGCTCTAGTTTCTTATAAACAATGTGATATGGTTTAATTCAAAAAGACAGAAAATATAAAAAGAAAAAAATATTATCTGATGAAAATATGTAAATACTCTCTATAGTGACAGTCCATAAAACTGCCTTACAGCTAACTGAAAGGTGAAGCTTAGGGCTCAGGCACTAATATATGAGAAAGTTTCTTAAATTCTTGTGATCTGAGCCCTGTAAAGATCCCCTCAAGGTTGTAGGCTTTACACCTGACAGAGCATTGTTTTACTGTTTAATACATTTTCTTCCAGCAAGGCTGTGCATAAACAAGTGCTTTAGCAATTAAACAAATGTTTCAGGGGGATGTAATGGTACCCATACCTCATTTCTATGAGTGTGGTTTTCTATATAATAGACTTAATTGTTCCCACAGTGAGCGACAGCATGGACTTGTGGCAGCCCTATTTAAAGGAACTTTCCATTTTTTTGTGATCAGCATAAAAACAAACTCTGCATGGACCTCTGGAGATCATCTGCCCTGCTCCATCCCTTAGAAAGGGTAATGGGGGACATGTCCAGCCAGTCACAATGGACAAGGTGGATAAATCATCATGTAAAAGACAGGCTCCTCTAAGTGATGCCTATACGTGTGGGAAGGCACTGAGAAACCTTCTTTAAGTCACACAAACATCCTTCCTTTCTTCTGTGAAGACAGAAATTGGCTACAATCAGAAATGACTCCTAAAGAGTATATGTAGACAAAGAATGTACAGTAACGTGCATGGCTGGGATCCTGAATAAATCAAAATAGTGAAAAAAAAGGTATAGCGATTTTACCAGCTTGGTTAGATAACTCAGACTGCTATATGAGCTGTTTCCTACAACAACAGCAAGGGATTTCATTAGTACAGAATTCCTTCCTATGCTCTATCCAATCTAACACAAAATGAGTAGAAAATGATTTTTAGAAGTAAACTAGATGAGAAAAAAAAAAGCAGTATAGAGAGTAACAAGCAAGAAAATGGTCAGGTACTCCTTTGTGGTCAACAGCACTGTGCAATAAGCATCTCCCTTAAGCTATATGGAGTTTCAAGAGGAATTTCATTATCAGAGAAAATGAGAGGTACATTAGTACTTATACAAGGAGAGTAACTCCCATTACTTGGGATAGAATCTGAATTAACATATTCTGTTGTGCCCATAGGGGCACAAGGCAAAAGCTAACACTATAAAAATATGAAGCTTCTTTAACCATGCATTTCGAAAAACTGGGAAAAATAACATTTAAACTCTGTTAACGGCACGTGTGATTACAAGTTCTTAGATTAAAATGTTTCAGTAACAGAAGATAAAGAAGTTTTTATAAATGAGTGTCTAAATAAACAAAGAACAATCTTAAACTTCAGCAGTGGATACCATTAATGCAAGTAGTCAGTAATGAAGGCATCTATTGTATAAACTTATATTAGTTGATACTAATCAATAAAAAGCACATCTGATTTCTTCTGTTTCAATAAGCAGACAGCAACATCTTATGTAATGGCTTCTTCCTTTCTTGCTGTATTCCATGTAATATGACAGCATCTTTATTTGGCTTCTGAGAAAGCACATAGAAAACTCCAACAAAAAACAAAACAGGTAAACAAACAAACAAAAAAAGATGCTTTCAGGCTTTCTTCCGTATAATACTATATTATTCTTGTGAGAAATAGGGTGAAGGATTATTTCAATTTTCTCAAGATCAAGATGACAATTTCAGCCACAGTTCCACACCCAAACAGAAACTAGATCGATGAAAAATTTTTAAAATATACAAATAAATGCAGACACTTTAAAAAAGGAGAAGGGAAAGGGGACAGCAGTACACCTAATTTGATCTATGTATCAATAAAAAATAAAAGAGAAATAACTGTAAGCTATTTTCTTCCCAAGTTTTGTGTTCTATTTTCTGGACAACATAACTCATTTCCTTGTCTCAAATGGGCCAAGCAGATCTGGTCAGAATGTCTCAGTGAAGCCAAGGGCCTGGTGTGCTGTATATGAAACATAAAACATTCTTTCACTTTACCAATCAACTTTTATTGTTGGCAAAAATATATCAGTTCAGTTTCAAAAGGCATTTACTGAGTCAGAAAAATATTTTTTTTCTGCAAGCTTTAAGTTTATCAAAGAAAGGACAGTCATTGTTTTTCTTTTCAGCAAATCAAAATGAATAGTCATTATGATTTGGTAGTATTTTTAAAGACAAATTGCTATAAAGATTTAAACAAACAAAGCCTCCACATACAAATTTAAATAAACAAATCTACTTCTCTATCGTAAAAATGGGTTAATCTAATTTAAGAAGTATGAGCTCAGCACAGAGAAATATTCTTGTGGGTAATAGGATGTTAAGCTTTCCAAATGCACAGTTGTATCAAGTCTTTTGGCAAATTCTCTATGCATAAACAGTTAATTCTAAGCATTGTTTTGTGGCAGCAAAATGAAAATTCTTGGTCACTGTTCCCAGTAACAACAAAGATCAGTCAATAATAAACAGTAACATTCTCTTTTCATTGCTGATAATTTAGAGGCGGAGGGAAGGAGAGAAAAGGATTAGAGCCAAGGCTTACAGACCTCTCGATTAGACCTTTCCATCACCCTGCCATTTAACAGTGGGAAACAGGGTAACTACACTTTGAGATCAGCAGAGGCGGCACATAAATGGTATACTGAAGTACACAGGAAGTTCCATCTCCCTGTGAGGAGGAATTTCTTTTCTGTGCAGGTGACAGAGCCCCGGAACAGGCTGCCCAGGCTGTAGAGTTGGGCAGAGAGGAACCTCATGAGGTTCAATAACAAAAAGTGTAGAGTCCTGCACCTGGGGAGGAATAACCCCAGGCACCAGTACCGATTAGGGGTCGACCTGCTGGAAAGCAGCTCTGAAGA
>JAUBOD010000971.1:6763386-6780793 GCA_032353885.1 Nothura maculosa | reverse complement strand
ACTATTATAATTGTACTGCATTTGTTCAAGATATTTCCAATTCAAATTAATTCTGAGCCAAGTTATTTGCTTTAAGAAGAGCATCCCCAGCAGGTCAAGGGCGGTGATCGTCCCCCTCTACTCAGCCCTTGTGAGGCCACATCTGGAGTATTGTGTCCAGTTCTGGGCTCCCCAGTACAAGAGGGATGTGGAGCTGCTGCAGAGAGTCCAACATAAGGCTACGAGGATGGTCAGGGACCTGGAACATCTGCCCTACGAGCAAAGGCTGAGAGAGGCCTGTTCAGCCAAAAGAGGCTGAAGGGGGATCTAATCAGTGTGTAGGAGAGGAAGTGAGGAGGAAGAGGAACAGTGAGAGTGACAGAGTCCTAGAACATGATGTCAAGAGAGGTTGGAGTCTCCTTCTTTGGAGATCTTTACCACTGGCTTGGATGCAGCCCTGTGCCACATGCTTTAGGTAACCCTGTGTGTGCAGGGGAGTTGGACTAGATGACCTCTGGTAGTCCCTTCCAACCTTGGTCCCTTCTAATCATTCTATGATTCTATGATATGATCTGGATTACTCCATGTCCAATCAAGTTGTATCTGGGAATACTCATATAGGATCTCATCTTTGTAGGTAGGACTTATAAAAGACAGGAAGGAAAGGAGAGACTGAGAATAATCCTCCTCCTCCTCCTTAGTTTATGGTTTATTATGGTTTCACTGAGAGGAAAAAAGCATTATCAGAAGTAGGGAAGTACATGAAATTCTAATGTTCCCTCCTTGAATCCATGGCTTCAAGCTAGGTCTATGCCTACTCGAATCTTTCAATGCTGAAAGATATTCTTTCTAATTAGAATCATTGGCAAAGTTATTGCACTGGCATTCAGACTGACAAGTACTACATTCATGTGATGAAAATATTAATTTTCCTTTCAAGTGTATCAAGACTTTTCCACGACATCTTTGATCTACGCTCTTTTCTTAAAAATACCTATTTTAGAATTAAATTTAACTTATAAATCTTTAATGGTCTGAAGAAAAGAATTGAAAGCAATTACAAAACTGCTACTCTGATTTTTAAGTATGACTTTGAAGACCTTCTTAAGCACTGTTTGCATAAGTAAGACCATGTGATGAAGTTTTTTTTCTTTCCTTTCTTTCTTGCATGATTATTGAATTGCCTTCCTACTTACACTCCTGTGGAGTTCTAAATCAATACATTGCTGGATTATCTTACACAAAAATAATTTATACACTTACAGTTAATATTACATGTATATAATTTATACAATTTATATATAATTTATAATTAATAATTTATAACTTATTATTTTGGGAATGTCAATGCTGTAATGCCCCATATTCAGAGATCCAAAGAACACAGTAAAAATTATAATAATTTTCAAAGAGCTACTTCATTGATCAGTACTATCATCAATATATATTACAATTTATATAGCCATAGTTCAACAAAAAGCTTAAATTGTTTATAACAGCTAAACATCAGCTGTCTTCACCTTCGACAAAAGCAGAAGTAGCCTGATGAATTAGAAACATTCATAAAGATAAGTGTCTAAAGAGAGCAAGCCTTATATGTTATGTGAAGGCTTGTCACGTCAGCAATGACAGGGGCAAATCCCTGGGGCCAGTATTACTATGACAAATTCTTCATCAGTTGAAGACCTGCTCAAACAGATGAAGTTTAGTGGAGAGGTGATGTTCACAAGAGCCTGCAGAGCCTCTCAGCTGCTCTGTGCTTTGTGAGTTCACAAAGACAACTTTGGCTGGAGCAGCAAACAATTCGTCCTTACATTATTTTTGAGGACTGACCATGTTGAGTTACTCTGAATAGTTGAAACAGTTTCTGTTGCAGGAAGACCTGGATACCACAATGGCCTTTTCCACATGATTAACAATGAATAGGCGTTCTGCCAAGTACTTATATTAACTGTGCTACCATCATTCTATTCAAGATAAGTCTTAAATTCTTAGTTTGAATCATCTTTTTTCTGGATAGGCATTCACCAATAAACAGCATTATTAATGCATAACAGAACTCAGAGATTCTCAGCAATGTACAGCCTACTTTTCCATTCAGGCAAAATAGATGATACTTTCCAGAATCAGAGTAGAACAGTCTATATTATGCCAATAAATACTGCACTGAAAAGCAAGGATATTGGCAATACATATTTGAGTTCTCAGTATGAATAAGATTATTGAAAATATGAGTAGCATCTCATACTAAATGTGCAAGGCCATCTTTAATTCAATAGAAGTTAATGCAAAGCTTCCATTAACATGGTTATTGGATCAGCCCCTTAAAATCAAGTGCTTCTTTGGAAAGATAATTATACAGTTTGTTTCCAAGAAAGCATGAAAAAAATCATTGATAATTTAAATATATTTGATGTTTGGATTTTATGATGACTAGTTATGAAACACTTCTGGAGGTTATTTAAGTAACAAGAACCAAAACAAAACTAAAATAAATAAAAAAAAATCCACACAGAAAATGTCACAGACTTCAAATAAGAACTAGTCTCTTTTTTTTCTGAAAAAAGTCTTTTTCTTATGCACAGCTACCTATTCTTCTCAGATGGATTTTGTTTCCTGAAAGCAAATCAAAATCATTAATAAATTTTGAAAACGTTATTCATGGTTTTCCATTTTCACTTTCATCTGTTTCAAGTTTCCCAAAATTCGTTTGGATTTAGGATTACATTACATAATAACACATAATAGTTGGAGGTATTAGTGTTTAGTTCTAGATACTAGCCAGACACAGTCTAGGTGGAATACTATATGCAGGTTATTTATGTACTTGTTAAAGAAGAACCTTAATTAAAAGAAAAGGAGAGATTAAGTAGTAAAGCAGGTGCTAAAGGGTACTATTATGAACTGTGAAAGTCTATGTTTACTAATTAAACTGCAGAGAAGTTGACATGTGTAAGCAAGTATTCCCAGTATGATAGTGAACTAGCTAGTGAACTAGCTAGTGAACTAGCACCATGTTCTGTCATTCTTCAGAAAAAAAAAAAAAAAAAAAAAGCCAACAACAAAAAAAACACTTCCTGATATATTTTTACTGAGTGTTTAGGCAAGAACTGAGGGACAGGCAAACAGTAGCATATCTAAAAAAAGAGTCTTTTTACAAGAAATCACTAGACTTACTCTTATAGTGTCCTTGCTACCTAAATGATATTCCTGTTTCAGGGTTCTAAGTTGTGTGAGTTACAGGTCTACTTTAACTCCAAAATAAAATTGCTATGGAGTAAGAGTTCTCGGAACTTCTACCTATAGTCAGAGATATTTAGCTCTGTGTCCTAAATCTGTGCCCTAACATCCCCCTGACACTTTTCCTCACAAGTTTATAAGATAAATGTGAACATATATTCAAAAAAATACAGGAGGCGGCATGCAAAACCTGCTTTCATTCAAACAGCCTTAAGTTTTGAAGTATCAGCTAAAGTCACATTTCTAGCTATGTAACACCAGTAACCACACCAGTGTCAGATTAAAACACCAAAATCCCTACCTCATTGTTTTTATTCTCCCCAGGAAAATGTTTGATCTAGTTGGGAACAATTTCTTCTTGGTGCAGTTCAACAGAAACTAGTACTGGAGGAATTTAAGCACAGTTTAAGAGCTTTACCTCCTATTATCTCTAATGATACTATACCACATCAGAAGTTACTAATTGATAATAACAGTATCAGTTACATTTAAGACTTCAGAATTAACTAATGATCTTAAAATACATTCATCTCATAATTTGATCTAAGGATAAGTGTTATATACCAAATTTAGGTAACACTTCAGTTGCCTACATATTTTATAATCCTTCTATGAAATAATTTATCTATTGTCTTCCTAGCTCCTATTTGAAGCAGTGCGTAATTGCAGCTTCTTTCCATCTTAACAGAGATAGTCATATAAGCATCAGAGACTAGCAGACTTATTCTCAAGATAAAAAGGTATTCTTATCCTCCTCATACAAGGTCACACATTTAATTATACTTGAATACTGATGATTTTTTTTCTTTTTTTATTTTTTTAATCAGATTTAAATAGGCATAGATAACAATTTACTTATCCTGAAAATTTCAAAACTGCCTACAAAACAAGAAATCATTTTTTCTACTATACACCTAAAGATTCTATAAATACAACTGGGCTGGTATTAGGTTCAATGAATCAGAAAGTTAGGTACATTTTTAAAATAAAAATGTCTTAGAACATCAGTAAAATAAATATTTCAAAATCAATATCTCCAAAACATTTTGAACAAAATGTAATTTGACTAAATCCACAGAAAGTTTTGAATCTAGCTTTCCTAAATTGAAATTCTCTAAATTTTGATATCTTTTTGTGATTAAGGAGATACTCTAAAGACATATATCTTTCAGGAATCGATGCTTCAAAGGGAATTGAAGGTTTACTGACATGTAATAGATACTAAGCACTTCTAGGAATTAATAAAGATACTCAAATGCTTAGCTTCTAGGACTACTACAGGGCTACTTTGTAGCCTGAAAGCACTCAACAATAAATATTACTATAGCAGAGGTTTGCAAAGCACTGCTAAGACATGCTACCCAGTACTATAGGTACTAAAGTATCTTTCTTTTTCTTCTATCTGTTTTTTTGTATCATCTATTTATTTTTTTTGTTTCATTTGCATCTCTGCATATTCTTTTTAAAAAGATTGACAACTAGGTGATGTGAAAGTTTTGTCAGTTTTATCGACTGTCTTCCCTTGTTTACTGAGATGCTAGTTCTGGGCACCAACACATGAAACTTTTCCTTGCAATCTTTAGTCAGTATTGTCAGTTTGCACTTGAAAATTTTAGATTTCCATGTGATCTGCATTAGAACTACATATCATCTTTACTTTGCATGTTAAATAATAAATATATACACATTCCCTTCTATTCTTTCTACTACTAACTGATTTCAGGTAAACATTTAAATTTAGAATGGCAAAAGAGTTTCCTTGGAAGGGCAAAGCACAATATTAGCCCCCTCCCATGGACCAGACCTCCTTTGCATAGGTTTAGGGAGTGATATCTGAGAAAGAGCATCCATTCCTGAGGATCAGTGGCCCTACGCTGGAGCTGCATTCCTGAAAGAGCCTGTAACTTAGGTAGTTCATATAAAGTTCTTCCAATTTCCTTGCCTTTTCCCTACAGCTACAGCAACAGGCATGTGAGCATGTCTGTAGTGTAAGAGAGAGCACAGATGGGTACAGATAGGGGAGCACATGGGAACTCCAGGACCATACTGGCAGGCGTCATAACACATCACCAGGCTAAGTGTCGGCAAGATCCCTGAAGGCAGCAGCACATTGGAGAGTTAAAGAAGGATTTGAAGAGGATAATGTAGTAGTCCAACAGGCATTTGCAAAAATATCCTCTCCAGCATGAGGGAAAACACAAGAAAAAAAGGCAGAATTTGTTTAAATACATCGTGGGAAGTGGAGAAGACACTAACAACAAGAGCCAACTAGAAGCAGGGGTGAGGTATTTGATGCTGGGTGGGAAATAAGCAAGGAGGAGTTATATTGTGAATGGCCTTTAAAGCTAAAACAGTTTAGCATCTGATGTAATGGGAGAGCATTATTAACGGAAGGGCTGTCTCACAGAGTGGTGTTTGTAGTAACAATCAGTATGGATATGAACATAATGAAGGGAAAGTAAGACAGCAAAATAGAAAGGTTTTTTTTTTTCCTGCACTGGAATTAATTTCCAAAAACTGTATTTTGCAATAAAATAGAAATATTGTGATATAAGGAAAATACACTTACCTAACTTCAAAACCAAATGACAGTGTGAACTGGCTAGTTCACACTTTACTGCATCATCCCATCATTAATTCTAGCAATATTACCAGTGGAACAGGCTGAAATTGTCACTTCCAAGAGAAAAAAACATATTTTGGACGAAAACTAAATCTATGATGGGATGCAGGCAAGCACAAATACATTTAAATCAGTGGTGCAGCACCTGTTTCTGCCAGCTGCAATACTCGCTCTTGACATTTCATGAAGTTTATGACAAACAAATTACAATAAGTTATTACACTTCAATCACTTTCAAGTGATTGAAAACAAAGCTGGTTAGGTACCACATTACAGAGCAAGGGTTACTAATCTAAACATACACACTTTGATCCATGTAACCTTGATTAGATAAAATTACTAAATGAAAACTTTGTAACTTTTAAAAATACATTTAGCCTCTTTAATCTACCATAAATAATATGTCATTTCTTTTATACATTAAAAATGGATTCCATGTAGTGAACATGTAGTTTTTAAACACCATAAAATAGAGCAAAGTCAATATTTTTTTGACCTCTTTTGGAAGCCCTTCTTTGTTATAAAACCAAAAGCCAACCAACCAAAACACACTACACAGTACATGGATGTTCCTAGCTAAGATGCCATGTGAGATGGTTTCAGTTCTCTCTCTTGATTAAAAAGGAGCTACAGAACTCTGTAGGAAAAAAAAAAAAAAAAAGGAACTGTAGGAAGTAACAGATATTCCTTTGTAAAGTCAAAGTAGTCATATCTCATGTTAATATTCCCCCAAACACACTTCCAATGTATTGACACTAAAAAAAATGACAAAGAAATGTGTATTTGTTTTCACAACAAACCATTTTCAACACAGAAACTACAATGTTAGGATGGTTACCTATTGAAAAGAGGAAGCCAACTCCATGTCAAACTCTGTCCGTTATGCTAATATACCACTGAATGCTTTCAGACAAAGAAATGATAGGCTAGGCATTTCATAGTGTAGCAGGTTAACAATCTAAGGCATCGAATAGATTTTTATCTTTAAGAATAGTCTCATATAAGTTTGCTGAACAGCACAGACAAGCACCAGGCATCCAATTCCAAGTGCTAGTTTAGATTATGAATAATCAGACTAAGTGAACTCAGTGCACAGTAAGGCTTCATTCAGTCCAAAATCTCACCTCTTCCTATGAAATCTTTTTATTATGGATAAACTGAAATGTACTTCTCTAGAAACAATATTAGTTAAGTTTAGTGACAGAAGCAAGGATAAAGAAAGCTCATCACTTAGTTAAGTGTGTTATTTAAATGCATTTTATTATCATATCCACTTTTGGATACTTAATCACACATCTTCTAATTATACTGAAGATCTAATATAGGATGGTAGAGACTGCAACCATCAGTGGAGCCAAAGAGACAGCTTGTCTACTTACTGCTTCCTCACATTCCCATACATTTCAATATATAAATATATTCAATTCCACAGATCTATCAAATCAGGTAACTAGGCAGAATTCTGAAGCAAGCTGAAATCTCCTATAATTATAACCAAACTGCTAAAATTTGAAATCAAGAAAAATGAGAATCCCTAGACAAAGATAATGACATTAAGAATTTATAAGCTTTTGATGCACATTTCAGACTAGCATTGTATATTATATTTTACATTATAGTAATATTTTGTATTGTATAATATTATATTGTATAATATTATAATTACACATACTTTCACACCTCCTTTAATATAGTGTGACCTATATATTTAAGCATGTATTTCCAGAAGAGGTCAAGTAACATTTAATTTGCCCAATAAAGATTTTACAAATACGATATGTAGATTTTTATATTTATACAGGAAATACAAGAAAGTGGCATTAAACATACAACCATTGTATTTAGTTTTTAACAGAATTCAAGAACCTCTTGTCTGCCATTTATCATGAATACAAATTCTCACTTAGGAGGAGCTCTTAAGAAAGGTAGACAACTGCAAGTTCTGTTGTGAAAACATCTAGAGCTAAAACATCATACTACTTTTTAAAATGCAAATAGAATTTTATTGTGGAGGTCTTCTTTTGTAAAGCAATATCCAAAGTGTGCAAATAGCTCAGTATACATTATCCATGGTACCTTAAATCTGCCTCTCCATGAATGCAGGGTAGTCTAACTTTTAATCACTCCTCAAAATAAAAAGGAGTCCCAAGAATCTGCTTGAATGTATGCGATAGCTATTCATTATGCTGTACTATCATGTAACCCATGCATTGGAAATGGATTCTGGCTTCACTTCAAAAAAAATTTTCACCATCACATCAAGTTTTGTTTCCACATAATTTTATTATTCAGCACTACCTAAAATTCTATTTCTTAAGTAAATAACACAAATATAAACCTGGCTTCTGATGCCCTAACCGAAGTAAATATTTTTTCTTGCAAGAAGAAATATAAGACACCTCAGCACAGTGGGTGCCTCCCAACTCCAGTCTCTCTTGCAGTACTTAGTGGAACCGAAATAAGAAACAAAGGCGCTTAGGTGCAGTTGAGAAACAGAGCTGTGCCAGTATTTCATTATTTTCCTGTAGAAAAGATCACATGAAAGCCTTAGAAAAGATAATCTCCCCCTACTTATTCAGTCACTTCCTGCTCTCATGAGGACAGATTTTTTCTATGGTAGAGCAATTCATTCCTGTCAGGCAAATACAGTATCTTCCAGGAAGTAGCTGTTACAGCAGATACACCTCTATCACTTTTCTGGAACCACAGCATGAACTTTTCCTACTGTCAACAGCTGCCAAAATGACCAGACCCCCTTAGCTGTTGTTCAGATGGTAGCTTAGCAACATCTACAACAGACTCTCAGCCACTGTCAAGTTGTTATTCAGTTAAGACTTTTTTCCACAGTAATACGAAGCATTTATAATAATTATTCTGAGTTTTCCATAGTCAATATATTTTTTCTAAAGATCAAAAACTGTTCTTTTTAAACTAAGCAAAGTCAAAGCATGGTAATTATTTTATGGAAGTGAACATAGCACAGTTTCTAATGTCCATTTTAGAGAAAAAGTTGGACATAAGATATCTTTAGAAACACAGAAAAAAAAAAGAAAAAAATATAGGACTAGATGCTTAGGTATAGTGGAAGTGCTCTGTGCTTTAAGGGCTACCAAACCTATGTATCTTTGTCACCATGCCTTCCTCCACATCCCCTTCTCTTCCAAAATGAGTTTCAGTTCTCTTCTAGGGGCAGAGGGGGAAATTTATTGTTGCTTATATAACTCAGAGGTGTTGTCTCCAGCTTTAAAACCAGAAATCTTCCTCTAGCTGAAAGGACCTTCCCTGCCATATGACCAGTTCTGTAGCATCTAGGCACTGCAGCTGATCTGTTCATGCATGTGGGTATAGCACACAGACAGATTTACTGCATATTAGTTATGCATCATGCAGCACATTTCTTAACAGAGGCAAAAGCAGTGCATGGCTGGAAGCAAGTCATTTCACCCAAGGGGCTTTTCAGACCCAAGCGAAAAGCCAGAGCTCAGGTCAGCAAACTGGGAACTATGCACCTCTTTCTCATATTTTTTCTCTTTGCTGATAATTTTGCAAGAGTCTAATAGTTCTCACCTGACGGAACTAGAGAACATTGGCCCTGCCTTATAACAAAGAGATGCCAGTAAGAAACTGCAGTAGACACCAACATGGATTATTCAACGGACCAGCTGCTGCCAAAGATCCTCAGGAAACAGGACCACAAAAAGAAGAAGCGCAATCCTAAATACACATAGGTGCCTCCAAACCTACAAAAGCTGTAGATTAAGCATTCTGAATGAAGTTAGCAAGCTATTACAGCTGCCACCAAATAAAGCTAATGGCAACTGCATATACAGACACTATCAAAATTATACCATGCAATATAGCATGTCATTGCTATCTCTGCAAAAGTGTGGTGTTCCTGCGTCCACATTCCAATATAGACATGTAATTCAGATTTTGTAATAAAAATCTCCACACCTATTAATGCCTTCTCATTGTCACGAATATATTATATGTCATTATAGCAGCTATTCAGCAAACACAGATTTATTAAAAATGCTTGCAAATGCTTCATTGTTCTAAGTTGAGCATTTCTTAGAGAAATAAAAATTCCTGATAATTCCAAATCTAAAGGTCATTCCAACTATAAAGTTTAATAAAAAAATTCCAGATAGCAGCAGCCAATTTCCAATAAGATTTAATTTGGTTAATTGACTGTCTTATTTACTAATTTATAGGACTATTCAGTTCATTTAAATTAACCTCACTTGTTGCCATTATTTGAGCAAGGTTAAACAACTTGAGAAGAAAGGGGAGAGGAAAGGGGAGAGGAAAGAATCAGAGAATCCTTAAGGTTGGAAGGTTGGATAACCTCAGAGGTCACCTAGTCCAACCCTCCTGCACACACAGGTTCACCTACAGCATGTGGCACAGGGCTGCATCCAAGCTGTTTGGAAGATCTCCAGAGAAGGAGACTCCACAGCCTCTCTGGGCAGCCTGTTCCAGGGCTGTTACCCTCACTGTTAAGAATTTTTTTCCTTAAGTTCCTGTGGAATTTCTGGTGCTTAGGTTTGTGGCCATTTTCTCTCGTTCTATCAGTGGCCACCAGTGAAAAGAGGCCAGCCCCATTCTTCTCACTCGCTCCCTTGAGGCATTTATACACACTGATCTGGTCCCCCCTCAGCCTTCTCTTCTTCAGGCTGAACAGGCCCAGCTCTTTCAGCCTTGGCCCAGCTCTTTCAGCCTTGAGACTCAGTTGTCTCAGCCTTCAGAAAGGGGAAAGAGGAAACCCTCTCAGAAAAGGGAAGGGAAGGAAAAGGGAAAGGAAAAAGAAAAGGAAAAGAAAAAGAGAAAAGGAAAATGAAGTGTGTAGGGAAGGATGAAGGGGGAACAAAGAGGATCCCTTATTTGACATGCTAACACAATCATTGTGGCTTTAAACAGGGACTTTCGTTTTTGTTCAGATCAAGAATAAACAGGAAATGCTGACTCATTTAGCATAGGAACTCTTTTTACTGCTGCATTTCTATTATTAATTTAAAAGAAAAAAAAAAAAAGAAAAAACAGCCTATTAACATGAATAAGAAACTGACCTTAGCTTTTAGGGCTGCTATAGAGAAAGTAAAGGCTTTCCAGTAGAAAGTGGATCCCATCCACAGTACTAATTCCATACATCTTGGATTTGCAAAAAGCTAATTCACAATACCACTTCCTCAACACTAAGAAAACTAACTTCTCTATCACCTCCACAAAAATATCCAAATAAACCATCCTCAGCAGCAAGCTGAAGTCTTGTCACAGCATGAAATACTACTTCTGCAAGGAAGGCCTTAATAGTGGACAACAGAGTATTTATGCACCAGACAATCCTGATTGCTTAGCAGATTTATCTGAGACAGGGTCAAGTCATTTGTGTAAGTCTGAATAAGTTCAGATAGCAAGTAAAGTTTGCACTGGAGAAAGAAGTTAGTCCTTGAAAATATATAAAACTTCAATGTTCCTGCAGTCTGCTTTTATTGAAGCTTCTGTCTGAAAACTAAAACTTTCTGAGGAAGAGTTCGAGAAGACCTCAGTGAGGTGCATTTTCTTCCTTGCTTGGAAAGACAGGTGAGCAGTAGCCTGCAAATCCTGCAGAGACCTCATCAGATGTCTGTCAGCCACTGTGCCCCTGCCATCGCTGTCCCACTCAGGCCACTTCTGACTTGAGGTGTAGATCACAGCCAAATGTGGCTTTTGATCTAGCCAAGTGGAGAAGTGGTTACGTTTTTCTCTTAAGTGTACAAACTTGTAGGAGATAGGTCAATTTCTGCGCTTAGAGCATATTGATCAGTGCTCAGTGACCATAAGCTTGCTTGTAAGGTATTTAAATTCAGGGGAATCTCTTTTTTTATTTTTTTTTATTATTATTTTTTTTCCTCTGTCATTTTCAGTTCTTCGAGGAGAGGGGAGATTGAAAACAAAGTTTTGGTTTTTTTTTTACTTTCTTTTTCTTCTCTTTCAGTAAGGAGCCCTAAAGTGTATGAAATAACATGAATGAAGGATCTGAAGCTTAAAGGAAAACAAAAGGAACAAATGGCAAAATTCTTAAAAGGTCTCTGATAGTACTATCTCTCAGGAATATCGTTACAAAAGATCAAGTTCTTCCAGCCAAGCACATAAAATTTATTATAATAAGAAAAGTAAAAAGAAATGGAAATAAAAAAAAAAAAGAACTGTCTCATGCACCTATAAACAGCACAGCTGAGTTCCTATTTAATGGGGCTTGATATACCTTCACACTAGGGAGCTGTTTCAGACAGGAATGTTTTTGTGAAATGTTGGCAAGAAACACTTGTGCAACAATGAAAATGCACTGCAAGATGACTTCCTGGGAAGGTCAAACATTGATATGCTCAACAGAGTTCTTCTCAAGTGTTCCTGACATGTATCACAATTTCCATCTTTAAAGGGAAATCTTACTGAAAAATCAAATCCATAAATATGCAAGCAGCCTTCACATTGACCTAAGGCAAGAGAGGATCTGTTCAGCTTAGCGTATCACCTATAAACTCGGAGAGCTATAAGTGCAGGTAGGATGCAATTGCTAAGTGGTTCATTTGTACTTAGCACTGCAAACAAACCTGACACAAGCAGCAAAGAAGTGGTTGGGCTGTTGAATGTCCTTTGCATTCATCAGTTCGTGAGTCCTATAAATGAAGACATGTTTTCAGAATGCAATTTCCACATCCTGTGTAAAAAGTAGAAAGACTTACATAAGGGGCCAAACTAAAATAGCTCCTTTAGAATAATTTTTAATAGGCAAGTCATCAAGCAATTATGGGCAGAGAATTTGAGAGACTATTTTTCCTGTGACTCTTTGATACAACTTTGCTATTTTCAAATAATGTTCAACTAGTGAAAAATAAGAAGTAATAAGTTACAAACAACTATTCAGGGAAAGGCCCCGGAGCATGTTAATTCCTAACTGAGATAGAAATAAGTGGCTATTGCCAAAAGATGCTTCTTCTCAGGCTTTGATGCTATGGCAAATACTATCTATCTTTTGAATGACGGCTTCCATCACATCTAAAAGAATATGAAGAGATTTTATGAAAAAGTAATACTTTTAGAGTAAATGTCATCCAGTTTTGTCCAGAAATACATTTGTGACCATCTGTTGTATGCAACTGTGCTCTGAGCACATTAGTGTTCCTTGGGGTGTCACTGGGAGCTTCCTCACTCAGAAAATGTTGGACATGGAATTGGTTTGGTGGTATATCAAGCTAATTCAGAGTGTAACCACATTTATTTGATTTATTAAAAAGGATTTTGGCCCTGGAGATGATAGAAAAGTCAGTTAGCACACCACTAGACCTCTTCTTGCATGTATATGTAGTTTCAGGTTCATTCACACTGTGCAGAGATAGTGTCCTAAGCTCTGTGAAAATATGGCAGTGATTTTTTGTTTGTTTGTTTTGTTTGCTTGCTTTTTTGTATTTCTGTCAATAGCAGGAGAAGAGCAGAAGTCTTTTTTTTCTGGAGCTTCATGAAGAAAAGAAGAGAATCTCTCTTGATTGAAAAGCAACCAGGAAATTTGTACACTGGAATAAATGTACTAGTTCAACAGCTAAAATACATGAAATCATCTGAAATATGTATTGCTAACTAAAATGATGTGGGCTAAGAAGTGATTTTTAAGGGTTTTTCCTCAATTTCATTCTAGTAGACATTCATCAACTATCTTTTAAATTTTAGGTTGGAAATTTTCCTCTTGTCTTGAACTATCTGTCTGAATAAATGCTAGATTGCACTATTTATTTCAACTATCTCATTTCCTGGAATCGCAGTGGTAATTTGCTTGCTGAAATGTATAAACTGAGGTTCTTAAAGTACTCTAAGATTGAAAAGTAAGGTGACTCCAATTCCAAATACTGACTAGAAAGATCTTAAAAGGGACAAAGATTTCCAGTGATTTCTATTATTAGGAGATCTTCAATGTATATCCAGTTGGACATTGTGAAATGAAGCATCCAAAATAGTTCTGGCAGCCCTCTGCTATATTCTGTTAACTGTTTTCTAACCCATTTTAGATCAGATTCACATTCTTTATAATTTTAAAGCTTTTATCTGTTTTCTGTGGTAGCATTTCATATTTATTTTTATCTCCATCTGCTTCTTTTAGCCATCTTATTTTTGTATTTTAGATCTTCATGAGTTGTCATTGTTTTATTGCTTAAATATTTACTATTTAATATGGAAATGCATATATACATAAATGGAAAGAGTGCCAGAGAAACAGTCAGATTGTTGGCAGCCTTAATGTAAATAGTTCAAAGTTTTCTGGTGTTGTTAGTGGAAATTGCTCTCTTTACTCATCTAATTTTCATCTACTCATTTTCCATGTTCTTTTTTTCCCCTATGGTCAGCTTATCCTTCAGCTTTTTTTTTTCTCTCTTATTTTAGATCCTAGCTCATCTCTCCCTGACCTCTCCAGATCCTAAACTTTTCATATATTCTTTTTTTTCTTCTTAGGAAAGAAGCAGAAGTCTAGGTTCCTCTAAAGTCTCCAAAAATTCTTCCCTGCTTATCTCATCTATTTATTTTCCTAGAATCTTTCAAATTATATCACTGGAACATGAAACACAAATTCTTAATAGGCATCATCTCCTGTCTAAAATAGTCTCTCAATACAAATGGCCCCATGCATTGTTTTCAGTGATCTTTCATTTTTTTTTTTAACTGTGATCACTGCAAAATAATATATTTACCTAAAAGTATCCAATATAAGAGTACTTGAAAGATCTTTGCCTACGGCCTTTCTCTGCTTCTGCCGAAGTCAACAAAAATTCCTACTTCATCTGTATCAGAAATTTACTCTCTGAGAGAAGACTTTCCTTAAAGGAAATATCTTTTTGGCTCCATTTTTAAATTTAACTACCTGAGGCCATCCTTGTTAAAATACATAGATGAATCTGTTAAAAAGATGCAATGTCCTTCTACATATCAGTTTTTGGGGTTGATCTGATCAACGTGAAAAGTATAAAGGATTTGTATTACACTTTCAGTCAAACAGTGGGCTTTTTTTTGATTTATTGTTTGGTGGAGATTGTTTGTTTATCTCCACTTTATAAAATAGTGACTTAATGTCTATTTTCAGTTTGCTTTTACTCGGTATTCTGTGCCATTAGTCCTTACAACCTATGTCACGTTACCGTTGTCCTAGCACCCTATATGAAGCTGTTATGACCCATGGTGATGACATAGCTTCAGGGCAAGTAATCTTGTATTTCATTTTATTCTTCCATGAAGTTTACTCTGAGAATAACTGGAAGCTGTAAAAGATGGTGATAAGTAGAATATGATGAAAATGAGTTATCATGTTAAGAAGACTGCTTACGCAAAGAAATCAACGTCTCAAAATTTTCAAGATCTTAGAGAGAAAAAAAAAGTAGAGAGCCATATCTTTACCTAAATTATAATTCTTGATTATAATTCTTGATTCTACCAAGAAAAAATAAGAATAGATCTTTTTTTTTTAAAAAAAAAAGGAGTCTATGAGTAGGGAAAGCAGCAGTATTCAAAGTATAGTTTCAGTGTCTGAAGAATTTTCTAACCCCCACTTATGCCTGTCAGAAATCAGCTCTCTGGTTAGCAATTCAGTGTACTAGCAGCAGTCCATCTGGCTGGAAGCCCTGGGGAGGATCTACATTTCTGCAGATAAAACAAGCAGGACTGCAGTCAAGTTAATGGACTCTGGCAAAATGACGTAGTGAACTTTCAATTTAAATAATTGTCTATGACATAAAAACACAGAAAATAGAACACACAGAGGAAAAAAAAACAAAAAGGCTGCTTTTAAATTCTAATCGAGGACATCCATTTCAGCCAGCAAGTAAATTGACAATAAATTAAAATATAGAGAAAACTACTACTATAATATTTTAAGAGAGCAGATCTGTAATATGACAGTTCAGCCATAAACAGTAACCCAAATACCAGTACCTTGATTGATTCAGACTAAAGGTTGATTCAGACTAAAGCTAAAATTCTGAAAGGTATGACTATATTTAGGTTCCTATTACATTTTTTTTCTATCCCTTTAGTCATGCATACTTACTGATCAGTAAAGGACAGATTTAATATGTTTTGGTGTTACGTAGAATGACGAGTGTTATAGTTCTTAATAACTTTAACAAAACTATGAAAAGTGCACCGCTATGCAGGATTGGGATCTCAAAGCCATTTTGAACACATTACATCTTCAGCTACATATTTCATATTTCTATAATTTATCCCAAAAGAGTTCAGAAAGCTCTCAAATTTCAATTACATACATATAATTTCAAAAAAATTATATGTATGTATATGTATGTATATGTATACGACCATCTGTGGTCGTAAAAAAATACTGAATAATAGCAAAATGTTTTATTTGAAACTGAAACTCTTTTCGATCTTTATAGTGGAATTATATTTTATAAGAGAATAGTTATGAAAAGAGAAAATTTTGTACTAATAAATAACTTAATTATGAATTGACCTGAGTATGAGGAACTGAAATAAATCTTTTATATATTCCTAGCATTTACTACATTAAAATTCTTAAAAGAGAGTTCTCAATTTTAAACACTACTCTAGATGTTGTTTTCATCATCATAATATGCAGTATATGCTCTGAAGCAATTTCCACTTGACTAATTCTGATCTTTGCTTCTTAGAACACTATATGCAAGTACTAGTATCTGCTTGTACAGCCGTAAAGTGTTTCAGTTCAGAACAACTTCATAGGTAATGCATTATGAAGACAAAATGTACAAAAAATGTGCCTTATCCTAAAGTACACCAACATCTTCAAGTGAGAAGGTTCCTGAATTGTACACTACATAGGATGTAATTTTTTGATGAGTCTCAAAGTATTTGATGTTTTCTTAAAGCTTGAACCATAAAGATCTGCAAATTAGTGGAATGGTTTCCTTTCACTTTGAATAGATTATATGTCTGGAATTCACAATTACAGCTTGTGGCTGAACTGTAGGCAAATAAATGCTACAAACTAACTTCCAAAGAAAAATCAAAACATTCAATATTTATCCATTTTAAAAATTCTCATGACTTTTTCATGACTTTGGAGGCTTGATTTGCAATTATATTTTCAAAAACACAAGATAAGAAAATTGATTATAAACTAGATACTGCTGCAGTAGATTCCTAGAGTTAAAACATGTATTTCACTTTTCAGTCTGCAACCTACATGTCCTCAACTTGTTAAGGTCCTTGACATCGCTGTTCAGAAACAGAATAACTATTGCTTTTACTTACTTAGTGACATTCATTTGAGGAGTAGAATAAAATATTTATGCTCCTTAACTCTGTTAAAATAGAGTTACTGGTACAGTAATTAAAATAATATTTATAATTTGGACTCTCTTATGGTAGAAACTAGTAAAATGTTCTTAGCTTTACTTAAAAAAAATTAAAGATTCTTAGTTTTGATGAGCTTTATGCTTCAAGAAGTGTTAGTCTTGGAAAATAAATACCTGTTCTCATCGGGAAGGAAGGAAGGAGGGAAGGAAGGGAGGGCGGGAAGGGAGGGAGGGAAGGGAGGAGGGA
>JAUBOD010000971.1:6716245-6762901 GCA_032353885.1 Nothura maculosa | reverse complement strand
GGAAGGAGGGAAGGAGGGAAGGAGGGAAGGAGGGAAGGAGGGAAGGAGGGAAGGAGGGAAGGAGGGAAGGAGGGAAAGGAAGACTAAAGAATGACAGGACTATATTGGCCAACCTGCAATATCAAACAGCAAATTCAGAAGATGCAGTTGGAATGACTGTATTAACATCTCTTATCTGCCACCCATATAAATGCATCAATATAAAGTATATTTTATTTTACTTTATTATATTCTGGAACTGATGGTTTCCTTCCTACTATGCAAACACCTTTATAATGAAGAACAATAAAACAGAAGAGATTTTCTGGATGATAAAATGCAGCCAGCAGCCAGACCTTTCATAATGTAATCAGGCTCCCCACAACTCATCTTGGAACAGACAAGCTATTCCAAATCTGACTATTATAATCATTAGGGGAAGCTTCCTTCAGTCTGCCTTTGGAATTAGTTGATTTTTATTTTTACTAATACTAGCGTTTATCTAGTATTTTGTCTGATCTTTTATCCCCATGATGAATAAACAGATCAGAACAGGTCGGAATTTGTTCAGATATGTTTGAATTACCTGAATTCCTGAGATTTTGTTTTGTTTTGTTTTGTTATTATTATTCTTGTTCTTGTTCTGTTTCGAATGCATAAATCTTAAACTTGAGTATCTGTAATCATGAAGACATTCCATGCATTACGGCATTAGCAGTTCCATTCTACTTTGGAAATATTTTCCTAATTCATGATAATTTAATGTTTGACTTTTGCATAAATAGGTGCTTGTAGTAAAATTGGTTGCATCTAGAGCTTAATATGTCATCAACTATTGCACACAAATCTTAAAAAGATGTAAAGCAGATGTGGCACCAATGTATAAAAGAATGCTTAGCTTTTCCACTATTGAATTCTATCCCATTTCTTCTATTCAGGTGTTCAAAGACATCCAGGGAACAGTATTTTTTTTTCCTGTATATCTGAGCCCCCTGCATTTTGATAGAACATCCAACTTTTGATACCTGCTGCTGTACCCCTTTAACTCAGATTCCTTCTCATTTCCAATTCTTCCAATAAATCCAGTATAAAAAAATACTTTTCTAAAGTATTTCCAAGGTAAAAAAAAAAAAAAATTCATGAAGTCCAGAGGGATGAGAAATACAGTAATTATTTTGATTAGAACACTAATGTTAATTCTTCAAAGTGTCTTCAATTAATTCCATTGGAATTTTGTACCACAGAGTCTCAAACCTAGCAGTTTTCTAACATAAGCATTAGCTAACATGCAGTACTCCTAAACACATTTGGGAGAACAGGGATACCTACATATTTACATGCCTTTACATCTGTAAGTCAGGAGCACAGCATTATCATCAAAGTTTTACCATTGCAAACCTCACTGTCAGTGTTCATAAATAAAGTTTACAGATGCTCCATCTTTTCACCCATTGTTTCTCTTGTTATCTTCTGGACCATTTTGCAGGCTTACAAAAAGAATTATGAAATCTTAGGACCCTGATACAGGCAAGGCTTGGGAAGATTAATTTTATGTGCTTATCTGTACGTATGCAACCATGGCTCACATTATAAAAACAAAGCAAAACAATACATATTCCCCTCCAAAAAATTATCAACTACAATGATGAGACATATCGTCTCACCACCCCTCACTAACCACGTTCAGATCCCTTCAAAATCATATGTGCCTATGACTGAAGCAATTGTGAACAGCTTTGTAATATTCTCCCTAGACATAAATACAAACAACTGTAGTATTCCTTCTGTAAATAACTCTGTATTCCCTACAGAGTACACAGAACTTTGTACTTATCACAGATTTTGTATTTATCTTTCTATCTATACTTTTTAAATTTGTTCTATTAATTTGGACTCATATACCTGTTTGCAGAGGTTCTCATTGCATGACCAAACTAGTCCATCAGGAGGTAACAAAAATAAGGGTTTTTTTCATATCTTCACAGGTAGATGTATCCCTTATCCACTCTTCTGAGAAAGTATCATGTGCTCATCAAAAAAAACTAAAAACATATCAAATTTAATTTATCACATGTTTTCTACTATCATGCTTCTTTTTCATTTGAAGAATTGAAAAGTTATAAAACAACTTCACTCTTTCTAGACAGATATGATATAGGCAAAAATATGTATGTACAGATATGTATTCAGATAACTACACAGATGGATAACATTCAGAAAGTTTCTGTACTTTAAAGGTGGACTAAATTATCTATTTTCAAACAGATTCAAATGTGAATGAGTATCTTTTGTGGAAGAAAGAGGGTCAAAGTTTTGCTACTTGGCTCACTTTGTTCATTTTTGGTATCACTGCAACAGGTCAAAGTGTGGAGTAAAAGAAAGGGCATGAGGCACAGATAGAGCTTTTATAGATTTTCAGCATTGTAGAGGGAAAGAAATTTCTCAGCCTTGAATGGATCACAGAAAAAAGAGACACCCTGAAACACTTTCAATAGAAGGACTAAACGGAAAATAAAACTATATTCAGTATGAGGTCAAAGAGTGGCTATTCAGTGGGACAGCTGTAGAGCTTAAGTAATCATTTTCCACATTTTTTTTCAATCTGCAGCTCCCTAAAAAGCAAAATAGCTCAGGAAACTGTAAAGAATGGAATCTTCAAGTCTTAGAACTAATGTAATTCTAACTACAAGAACCATACTTGCCTTAGGTGCATTTTAAAACCCTGAGGAGTTTTGGAATGGCTCATAACCACAGAATTATATGTACACCACAACTCAAGCTGCAGAATACAGCAACAAAGGCTGTCAGGTATGAACTCTGATAATGACTTTATCTTGATATTGTTGATATTATGTTGATGAGGTGAAGTGACTAGTCCTCTCTCCTTCATACTTGTGAATTGCATCTGGAGAACTCTGCCCACTTTGGGGCTTCCCAGTAGAAATTGAAGCCAGGAAAGTGAAATGATTCTAGTGGAGAGCCATCAGAATGGTTATAGGAGACCATTCTATAAGAGAATGTGGAGGGAACTCGATTTTTTCAGCCCAGAGAATTCTGTGATCTGATGTCTCTGAAGCAACCCGTCTGAACCCATCTGAAACAGCTGCCAACAGATCCTGAGAATCACTGTAGCTATTCACTGAAACATACCACCTCAGTGGAGATAAGAAATGTAGCAATATCACTAAGGCCCTAAAGTGTGAGGTAAATGCATTTTATTTTGGAAATATCTGCTTCAACTTTTTTAAGGTTACCTGTTTCAGAAATCAAAATTTATGAGAAATTTTAAGAAAAGTGACAGATCACTTGAACTGAAATTGTACTGAAAGAAAAAAAAGTAAAAAAGAAAAACTAAATCACAAGCTCATTTTAAACTAATTCACATTAAAGGTATTTTATTATTTTGCCTACCTGACAAATGGTAAAATCCTTTTTTTCAATCTGAAGAAAAACCTGCTGCCCCCAAAACTACAAGGGTGTTAACAAATCTCCATTATTTGTAGATATCCTGAGCTATCATATACCAAATCTATTTTCTGTTCCTTTTCCATCAGTTCATTTTTGTTCTAGATACAGAACACACAAGAGTACAAAAGAAGGCAGAGCTACCTTTCAGAAATTCCCAGTAGAGATATTTGGTTTTTGTTGTTTTCCAAGTGAATATTGGACATGTTCATTGATTAAATTTAAAGAGGATCCTCTAGCTATTTTCAACATGGCCATTTTGGCTGCTGAACCCTAGCAAAATGCTATATAGTTTTCATAAAGTAAAACATGAATAAATTGGAACTGCTTATTTTTTTTTAATCAGTTCTGGTAGGATCTGGAATTGCACTTTACCATCATCTGCTTCTTTGTTATTGGTTTTGTTTTTTATTTTCCTTTGTTTTTTAAATGCAAAGAATGCAATTTAGTAGCAGCTAAAATAAATGTTAGTTCAATAAGCCTCATTTTGAGGCAAGGCAATTTGACAGAGATCTGCTTGAAATAATTAATAATGCTCTTTCCAAAATGTCACAATTTGACTCAACACCAGGATTAAAATTCTTATTATTTTTTCTTTATTCGAGATGTGACTCAAGTGTGAATTTAGTGACACGTCTACAGACATCCCAAGGATGTGATATGTGTCTTCAGACACTCTCCTGTGGTCCTATGTTTCACCAAGAACACCTTTATATTTTAAATAGAGATATTATTGTAAAAATGTGTCTCTGCACTTTCAAAATTGACCCTCTTTTTTTTTCTGATGACCATTACTACTTATGCAGTATCAATATTCTTGCAATGTGAGGAAAAGTTTTTTTGACATAGAAAGACATGTAAAGCTGGTTGCATTATTCATCACAAAAAAAAGGTCAACTTCTGTGTATATTGTTTGGTCTTAGCAAGTACTGAATAAATAATGTGAAACTTTTCAATCTAGGAGGTCTTTGGATGTTGTTCAAATCAGCTTTTTATTAGTCATTATTTGTATTATGTGATTGATCTTCTTAGGCACATAGCACCTTTTTTTTTTTTTTGGCCTTCACTGGATGATTAGCACTTCTTAAAAAAAGGAAAATGATAAACGATGAGTGATGAACGATAGAAAACATGTTTGTTGCCTTTAATGCATGTGTTTGCATGAATATTTGATTATTTTTTCAGATAGGCCTTCCCCCAAATAACACATACAAGGCAAGTCACATTCATATCAATACGCACAAATACTGAAGAGACTAGTGGGTATTGATGAAGCTGATGTTTTTAAAAGCTTACAAACACTGTGTAATTTATATCCCATATCTTCCTAAATGATATGAACATTGCTTTCTCTTTATCTTAAATCTACATGTAAAATTACCTAAAACTATTTTACTTCTTCTAACATGACCTGAGGACATTGCATACTTTTTCAAGGTCTTTTGTTTTCTTCTGGGTTTTCAACCACTTTAAACCAAGGAGAAGATGAGAATTTCCACACTTTACTCCAATGAATTTAGTATATGTATGGGCCCAAAGCCTTAAACACAGTCTGTGTGGAACGGACCCTCAACACACGCTAACTTCTATTATGTATGTTACAGTCATTACAAATATCATTTAGTGGGCAATTGTAGCTATGATATTAAAGAATATAGACCATGGAAAAATGGCCATGTCTTAGCATTTACTTATTTTAGACAGTAAGTTAGCCATCAAATCATATGCCTTTGTCTTTTTTTTCTCCACAGGCTACCTTTAACTCCTCTGTAACACACACACTTAAGTTAGATAATCCCAGAAGCCTGAACCAAAGTGTGTGTTCCCAGTGTGAGCAAGATGATTGGGCTGGATGTCTTACACTATAGAAGCTACAAGCATTTTTTTTCTGGAAGGCACAACCTGTTAAAAATTTGACAGCTTTCAATGTTCTCTACATGGATATTTCCCACATGAAGGGCCATCTGGCTTTTAATTCCTCAGTGCTAACTACAGGATGAAATATATTAGGGAAAAAAACATGCTTATATTCAGGATGTCTGCCCTAAGCATTTTTATTCCAGCTAAATTTCTGGTGATGTGGAATGTTCTTAACAACCTCCAAGTAATGCATCCCATTTAAGATTAAGAAATAAATGTATTAAACTTTCCCAATATTCTCTATTCTCTATTATTTTAAAAAGCCTCTGGGAGAAAAAAAAAAAAAAAAAAAAAAAACAGAAAAAGATAATCAGGGTCTCCATATCAGAAAATTACACTGTTCAGTTGACGACAGTCTTTATAAAATGAAAATGAAGCAATAAAATAAAGCTTAAAGAAAATTCCCAGGTCACAGAGATGCTTACTAAATATTTTATAAAAGTTGTTACTGTCTAGACAGAAATTTGATATAAGGGTTGCTTATCAGTAGTCACAAATAATCAATATGACAATTTTGGCAAGGAAGCATAAAGTTGGCTGCAACAAAATCAATAACAGCATGAATCATCATGTCCTAGTATGCTAATTATGCTTCTAGCTCTAACCATTAGTATCTGAATAAAATATAAGTTAAGAATATATCTTCTGCAGCTGTCATTAGCAGTTAAATGCCAAAAACTAATTATCAACCTTTTCTAAAAGTGCTGGATGTTTTATTAATGCACTGTATCGGTGGTTGATATGAGATAAAAAATAATTCTTTTTTTAAGAATCCCTTCATAACTTTAAATCTGATAAGATCTTAATAATGAGATTTTATATATTTATACACTTTAAGCAGAAATTCATTACCCATATAAGAAAGTTGCTATCCATTCTTAGCTTAATCAAAAGTCTGTTCTTCTATGCTTTGTCACTTGGAGATATTTTAATATTTTAATCTCATAATTTAAAATATGAGGAGTTGTTCAAACAGCCTTTTCAGCTGCCCCAAATGCACTACTTATAGGGTGGAGATGGATAAAGACAAACAAGTTATTTATATTCCTCAATATGTAGTTAATATTTCAGTAAAACAGACTAGGAAAAAAAAAGTCATTGGAAGTTCTAGATAATACAAAAATAAAACCTCTATCTGAGAAGTGTAATATATTCACTAAAACACAGGAAGAGATATCTAAGAATCTCTTTGATTGCTACTTTGAATAAGCTGTGGTTGAAAAGCAATTCTTCCCCTTGGTCATTTCTGAAGTTTTAGACTAAATTCAGTGTACACAAGAAAAAAAAAGTGCATACTAATAATCATAAAGATTTTAAAAAGTCATTACTTTGTTACAAATTTATAGCCTTAGTTCAGCTCTGCTAGTCCGAAGCAAGGTTTCTCTTGCAGATTTCTTTTAAATGAAAAATAACAGTAGCATGTTTTCTTCTACTTCAAGGACAGTACTTTAAGCATTTAATTGTTGATGCTCCATCTTTTAGAGGTGCAGTGTGTGGTGCAAGTGACTGAGCTGAAAAGAACAGAAGATCAGCTCTAGAAAGCCAGAGCAATGGTGAAATATTCAGGGAATAGTAGGTATGCAGCAGTGCATCAGTCACAACCCAAGAATCAGTGTGACCCATGAACTCATATTGGTTCCCCATATTGGTATATATCCATATTGGTATGTGATTCATATTGGTTGATAATATGATATTGTTTCAACAGAAATCAGTGTCATTCTGACAGGTCTTAAGGATAATATTTTAGGAAGGATGCACATGAATAAGCTGTGGATAAAGCTTCTGCTGCAATTCGATATCCAGTTTGGGCACCATTATGCACAACAGGAAAAAATGGAACAGATTTGAAAGATCTGTCATAAACATAACATAACACAAACATGAAAAACAAGGAGATAATCCATTTTACTTAGGCATTTAGGAGACCCCCCAACAAACTCATGATGTTCTTGATGTAGATAAAATCGTAATACTATGAAAATATCTTTCAAGTACATATTTGCTAAGAGTAACCTTTTTCCATACCTTCAATTATCTTACTCTAAACTGATTGTTGTTGACATATGTAATTAATACTTACAAAGGACAAATCGGGAATTAAGGAAGGCAGGAATTATTTGAAGCGCAATGTCTGCCAGACTAATATTGCTTTAATGAATGTTTATTGTATATTAGAAGTGCATGACAGCTACAAGAAGAGCCCTTGAAATACTAGTTCAGAGGAAGAATTAAGATTATTATTTTTAATAAAAATCAACCTGAAGAGGTTGATCCCACAAGTTAATTTTTTGTTCTTATCTAATAATTAATTGGATATGTATATCTAAATTTATCTTGCCATCAAGCTTTTCTCTATTTGTTTGCCCTGTGCAGCACCAGAACATGGCTCATGCTGAATAAAGTCCTACAAGGACTTACTTTACTGAGCAGGATTTAGACTTATGCTTTTAGTAGTTTGTTGCCATTTGCAAAGGAAGTGATGGCATGTTTAATTACATTATTTTGGCTTGGTTTCATGCATGATCTGAATTTTATAACTAGAGCTCTTCCTGTGGGGAGAAAAAAAAAGATTTTCTCTTTAAAATTATAGAACCACAAGAAGAATGAAACAACTACATAGTTTATCTCCTTTAAACTTAAATAGGAAGGAGGAAAAAAAATAAAATGATAACTCTTATCGTGCTAATGATATATATACTTTGATCAGAAGCAACAAACACACTTATCAAAATATTATCTTCATTATGTGTGACTAAAATGGTTGTCCTCTGTTTTGAATTTCCTATCCTTAAGAAAGCAAGGATCTAAACTTTGGCTCTGATTGAACTGCTAGTTAGTAAGCTTAGCTGAAGACCTGAACCACAGACTGACTACTCTTCCTATTGTTGGCCACTTACTAGCCTTTGGACAAGGTAAAGCACATGTACATCTAGACTGAACTTTTTCATGGGAAGATGTGCTGATCTGAAGTATATGTTCTAAAATAAAAAGTAGAAATTTCCCTGATAATGTCTCCTTCTTGAACCATTGTACCTGACTTTTCCTGGACCAGACTTTATGGGCACAGCATGATCCCCTTTGGTCAAGTAGTACTTCCTTCCTCCCACGTAGAACAGCCAAGAAGAGAAGCAGCTATACACTCCTAAATTCGGAACTACATATGGCTAAATTTCAAATATGCTACAAAAAGCAAGGCACATACTGTCCCAGAAGACTGCATAACCCTGTTTCCTGTTCAATGGAAACTCATTTCCAATAAATGAGACGACAAAAATAGTAAACTTTAAGTGACAGTGTCAAGAAGCTTGGCTGATAGTTGGACTGCTGGAATCTAGCAGGGTTTTTAAAAATCAGTTATATATTTAGTTTAATTTACAGAAACATAGTTTTCTGGCATGTAAAAAGGCATAAATTAAGTTGCTGTGTTTACAGTTCATTATCAGTATTAAAACTTACAGTCATTTAATATAGGATTGACTTTAGCAAATGATTGTCTACAAGTGAAAACTGAGTGTAGTACCCAGCAGAACAATTTCTTTTAGCTACTTAGCATACTGTGAAACTAAACCTCTCCAAATATCAACTATTAAGCTGGAAATATTAATTATGTCAATCTCCCATATTCACAGTGCTATTTTTTTCACCTTTTAAAAATGAGGTAATTTATTATGTAACACTGATCTGATACAGTAGCTTTGATGCAATTGAAAATTCCATGCTGTTCCCTCTTAATAGAGCTTAGAAGCATCTCTGCAGGTATTCATTTTCTTCAGCATAATGGAGAAGAGGGTTTTACCTGCCAAAAATCAGTTTCTCTGATGCTGAAACTATCAGCATCATATTTAGCACAGTTCAGTGCATGATAACTGGGCCAAAGTTAATGCTGTTTAAGCAGCATTAACTAACCGTTGAGGAGTTCCCTGAACAGCAGCTCCAAAGCACTCCTGAAGTTGGTCAGGAACAGCCTCAGGACCACCTGTACATGAAGTGCTGCTTTGGCTTTCCCTGAGTTTGCCGTTGAGCATACTGCAGAGGAGAGAAAATTGTTTTTGAAATGGAAAATGACTTTTCCATTTCAGAGTTCTCTCTCATCTGGCAAGCAAGAGACAAAACTGCACTAAAAATACATTAAGAGCTATTTGTCTATGTGAACAGGTGGTAATTTTTCTTCTTTTGGTGCCACAGGTTAAATCATTACTGAAAATTAACCAGTTATGCTTATGACTCTGGAAATATTTCTGTTTTATTCAAAAACATTGTATGCTGGAAAGTTTAATATTTTAATGGAATGCAGTTTTTAAAACAAGCACTTCCAGACATATGCACTATGGTAACTAAAAGGGCAAGGGAGAAAGTTCCCTATAAAGCATCTGCATTTTTCTGCTTTCTTAAGCAAGTACATGTACCTGTGATCTGTGCATTTATAAACACACATACATATATACATACATACATGCATAAGCACATGCTTGTGTATACTGAAATAAACATAAATAAGCAAGATTTTACATTCTATCAGAAAAGGTATATTGGTCTTAACAACAGTTTTGGCACCAAAATACATTTATAGTTAAAGTAAAAGGAAGAGCTTCAAAATTAATCAACATTATTTACCTTTTTTTTTTTTCTTTTGCTCTACTCTTCTCAAGTCATCTTTGGAATACAAGTCTGAATTGCATTGCATATAGGTATAGTTTTCTTGTGGCTTCCTAAAATAACAGTAGTGTAAGGAGCTAGATTGGTATTATTTGGTTGTTTAATCATAGCTTTAAAAACTTGAATTAACCAGAAAGGATAAAAGGAAAGGATATCTTCTTTTAGTAGCTTATTTTTACCTTAAATGAGATGACATATTTCCTGATGACATGGAGTCAATATTAGATATCATACTGAGAAAAGCATATTGAGAAAACCAATAAATTCACATTCACAGTTAGAAGTAGACATAGATGAATTCACTCTTGCTAGCTCTTGCTAGCTCACAGAGCTATCCATCCATGTATCTACTATCATGGACAGCCCAAAAGGGACAGATTTCAATATATGCAACATAAAAGCCTTTGAAAATCATTGTCTCTCAAGATTTGAAAGAAACTAATCCTGAAATTTCCAAGGATTCTGAGTCTCATTTATGAAATAATGTAAAAGGAGACAGAGTCTTCTACTACTCACTCTGCTACTTTCTGTGCCATTGGAGATTTTAGCAACTGTTTGTTCTTGATTGTTTCTATTGTTTTCTATAGCAATTTTTTTTGTGTTATGGTTGGAGCTGAATCCTTGCTGAGTGGCGCTACAGAAAGCAATATTTCATTGGCTTCCCAAATGTCCAATCCTCCCTTTAGGAATGTAGGTGTTTTTACGGTTGGCTAAAAGTTTGGTTATCAGTATCCGTCCAGAATGGTTTGAGTTTGGTGGTAAATAAATATTGGAGAATTATTAAGTAAACCATTTATTGGTCCACTTTAAGACAATGGTTTTAAAGCATTTCAGTGAAGTTGAAAGATTTAATAAGATTTTTATTGAGATGACACTGAGCATCTTAAAGTACCATTTTGACAATGTCCTACTTTATACCTCTTCAGAACACTGTATAGGATGTGATCTGCATCGTATCAAGAAATTAAGTGTATAGAGAAGAGTACAGATTCAAAAATCAATAGGTTGGCTAGGTGCATTTCTATAAAATAGTTATTGAGCCATAAGAATAATATGATCAAGATCCACATTTCAGTTGTTATATTGAATATGACTAAGGTCCCTATGTCTCTAAGTTAGTTTTAAGAGTTTGGTCATGGTGCTGACTAAATGCAGACTTATTAAATGCTTCTTTTGGATCCAGTGGTTTCCAAAGTGTCTAATTCTAGTAAATAATCTCTTACTGTGTGAGAAATATCTTGGTGCTGATAGTAAATGATGATTTGAATGCACTGTGTACTGACTACCACAGATCATTTTTTATTCCTTTAACATGTAGTTAGGGTTTCCAGGAGGATTAAAATGATACTGCACTGACTGTTCAATAATATGTCTCCAAACTGCTGCATGATCTGGATTGTAAGTCACACCAGTAATATGGAGTAAATTTTGAGGATATCCTATTCTATAATCCTATTATTAGTCACTCTTTAGCTTCTATAGTTTTTCATTATTTTTAGCTAGTCTGTAAACCCACCATATTTCTAGCGTTCTCGTTGTTCCACTGGTAGCATTTTTAATAGATTTTCATCCAGTTTTAATAAATCAATACAAATCTGTTCTTTTTTTTTCTTGGAGACATATAATTCAATTTCTTTAAAGATCTAATTTTAAGATTTTATTTCTTCAGATTCTCAATTATAATCATAATTATTTTGATATAAAAATGGTATATCTGAAAACAAATAGTTCAATGGGATTTTTTTCTGAAGGTTTGTTTTGCTACATGTTCAGTTATGTCTATTCTAATGTTAGAATTTCTAAATAGTTTGGGAATTGTAATAAATATCTATATAAAAGTTGAAGTAGATGAGGAAATAGAACAGACAGATATTCTCCGTAAGAATTTTGACTTCATTTCTGCTGCAGTGGGCAACTGAAAATGGCCAAGAACTAACATAATGGTTTAAAAGAATGACATCTATTTTAAGAAAAAATAATAACTAACTGTTCAATGAAGCCATTTTCCATCATGAATGAGTCTTTTAGTATGAACACTTAGCAAAATGGTTATGTGTTATCATGGGAACAATAGTTCAGATCTTCAAACATTTCTGATGTTGCTACCACTGACATAAGTAGAATTCAAGGCCACAAACTACACCCTTATGACGTTTTGAAATTATGAATTGTCTTGATCCTTATGTTGTTACTGATTTCAGAATTTTAGGAAAAAATCCTAGTTCTTGTGACTGGCAAGCAGCATGTAGATAGATCTCCTATGAATTATAGCAATGGTGACTGACATAGCAATTAACGTTTTAGTAGTAATGCACTGTTATTAAATAATATATAGATATGTTGCTGATCTGGCATACATGTATACATAGAACCAAATCACATGTTCATTTCCTGTTTAAGTTAATAATAGGTTAATAATGTAAATTAAGAATATCTGTTGAGAATAGGAAGGATATACGATATTTCTGATGACAGTTTTTTGCTCTTTATTTAGTCTCACCTGTGACAAATCATTTTTAATAAAGATTAAAAGAAAAAAAAAAACAGCTCCTCTATTTATTTCCTCTCCATTGAATTTTATTAAGGCAGTCTCTTGGTTCAATGTCCTTTTAGTTTAAATATAAGATTGCTGGCTAGCAGAGTTTTCACATCTCTACTGTTTCCAGGAGCCTTGAACACCATTGTTCTGATCTTGTATTAAACAGTTTGAGTGGCACAGTAGATTAGTATCTCAGATAAGAGAGATGTACTTTTGAATACTAGATTATATGAAGAAGGGGCTAGAATTGCATTAAGTGTCAGCTCCATGGTGGCCTCTTAATGAGTGCTTTTCTGGTCATCTTTCAAAACTACCTGTAAAAAGAATGCTGAACAAACAGTAAAATTTTCAGAGGTCACTAGAATGGCATATCGTTGTGATCACTTACGCAGTAGTGAAGTTTTTTTCCCATCAACATGTAATACTTTTGTTTTTCTCACTAGGTCTGTGATTTATTTCTGTTATGTGAACAAAATTAGAAATAAGTATTTTTTCTTTAGAAATGAAAGGCATAAGTTTACAAATCAAAATCATAAATGAAGAACACCTGGTCTTAGTTTTATGCCTAGGCAGCCAAACTTTTATGTGGCATTATTATTATGGCAGAGCTGTTTTTCACACCAAATACTTCATTTGTAAAATATATAAATTCAATAAGCCCAAATAATGCTTTGCTCTATTATTAAGGCAAAGAGTACCCTAGGAAAAAAATCAAAACGTGCTATAGCAATATTTCTGTATATATCAGTATGATTTTTCTTTCAATTTCTACAGCAATTTTATTCCAGATAGAACATTCAAAAAACACGTTAAAATAAAAAAAAAAAAAGTTTTGTCAGAAAAAGAATTGTTTTGTCTTAAACTTATTTTTAAACTTTCTGAGATAATATCACCTAGTTTTCACCTAGTTTTACCAGTGCTGCAAAATGATTCCAAATGAGAAACAAAATTGAATAAATTGCAGCATTCTATGACAGAGAAAATCATAGTCGTTTTCACTATGAGCAAATCCTTTTTTATCTTGACCATTAGTCAATAACAACAGAAACACATAGAAGGAAGAAAAGAGAAGATCCTTTTTGCATTCTTCTCTGGAATGACTTCTTTGCAGTTACTTCTTGGAAGATCAGACAGCTTCCCCCAAGTTCATATTCTTACATACAAAGTATTGCTTCACCACATTGCACTCCACAGCAAGACTCAAACAAGTTCAGTAGACTGAGGTTAATTTATTTGTTCAAATCACACAGCTGCTCCAGTATTTTGTGCTTAGAGTAAGACACAGCAAGAGATGCTTAAGCACCTGCATTTGTCCCTGATTAGCTATCTTGGAAACTAATTAAGCAATCAATAAACAGAACAAGTACAAGTCAATGGCCTCTCTGATAAGCATGTATAGTCTTAAACCTAAAGCAACACAGTTGTCAGTAATTACAAGGAAAGCTATACCATCTCTTAAGGTTCATTAAGATACACTTGTACAGCTATTAAGTGTCCATCTACTAATAGTTTTTGTACAATGCATAAGGCTGGGCCTTTTGTCATTCTCTTTATTTGTGCATAGAGCAAGTTGCATTAGTCATCAATAAAAAAATACCATATGCACTTCAATGTCTTTTACATACATATATATATATATATATATATGAATCATAAACAAAAACATTTTAAGAACAATTTAACACTTCTGTTAAACTTATGTCACAAATTCTTAGAGTATGCATTTGGTTGTTAGATATATACTTAAATTTTGTTACAGAAACATGACTCTTTCTATAAAACAAATTATTTTCCAGAATGTGAAACACAATCTTATTAATTTTTATTTTTAAAAGCTTTAAAACCTTAGTTTGATGATGGAATTTTAAGTTATGTGCTTAATTGAAAACATATTTGTTAAGGTTTTTTTTTATTCTGAGTAAATCTGCAGTTTAGCATGTTACTTAATCTTATCAAGGATGTTATATTCTGTGATATGTAATTACAATCCAAAACAAGAAGAAAAATAATCCTGTCCTAATTGGATCCTTATTACTGAAACAATTATTGAAAATGACATCACTGTACTTTGTCTTTCATCTTGAAGGATCCCACAGTGCTTGACAAACCATTGTAACTACTGCCTCTTAAGTCCTTGAGGTACTATTACATTACAATTTGCACATATACAGTATTCCTTTCATAGACGTTTACCTTTCAGCTTGAAATAGTTTAGGCTTTGCTTCAGAATAAGAATGAATGTTTTTTTTAAAAAAGTTAAGAAATTTTAATCACTTGTCTTTGCAACTGAGATACTTCTGGAAAGATTCAACATTACTCCAAACTTTCCCCAACTTCAGTGTTGTCAGAGTACATAATTATTTGAGCTATTAAAAATTTTCATCATTGATTTTTATATCTGAAGCTCGAAGCTTACAAGTTTATTAGTTTCTTAAGTTCCTAAAACTGCAAGTATTCAAGTGTTTGAAGGAAGTATATGTCTATGTATTTAAATGTACATCATAGCTAATAGAAACTGTTCATTGGGAAAAAGGTATAATTAATATGAGACACCTTGTATTGCACTTTCCTGAATTATTATCTTCTAAAATTGTGATCTGAATGTTATATATACTTTTTTCTATGTATTTTATATAGAAGTTAAATTGACATCACATTGATTGAAGAGACATGTCTTTAATGGAGTTAATAATTCAGCAAGGTAGTTAAGCCTGTGATGGATTTAGCACCATGCTCCAAGTTAGCCACATGTCTAATATCTAGGACAGCATGTAAAAACAAGACTTGCTTTTTGAAATATGAAAGGCAATTTTCAGTAGGCAGAATGTAATTTTCCATGCTGGAACCTGGCCAACACAGTGGGTGCTCTGCAGTACTACTCTTCCAAAAAGTATCTTCTTCTCTTTAATGACTACATGCAGTCAGAAGGTTGGTTTTACATCTCATCTGAAATCTGGCAGCAAGCTCCTAGTAGCTTTCATCCAAAGCACTACTGTTTTCAGAAAGTTTCAACTGACCTAGATGTCCTTGCAAGGAATCATTTTTTTAATCACAAAAATACATACTTTAAAAGAAAAAAAAGTCCTACTGACAGATTTTCAGCCTTGAAAATAGTAATGTCAAGATTGAATTTACATCATTTGCGTACAATTGAGATGATAAAAAAGCTGTTCCTCCTGTTATTGATAGGGTTTGTCCCCAAGTTCATTGTCAAAGCATATTGAAATGTAACAGTATTTCATTATTTGACTTTCTAGCTATAGCTGGCCTACACGTGTTAATACTGCCAACTGAACAGCAATTTATACAAGGAATTTGTTTTAAAAACAAAAGTAATGGTGATATAAAAAATTAATTGCATTTTCCTTCAAAAATGTACAAAAATCTAAGAAAAATAAGTATATTGAAAGATGATTGCTGACATCTTACATTTTCTCTACTCTTTTCTTTTTCCTGTGTACATTCTTCTTTTACTTACCCTGATATCCTCAATTTCATGCAATTTCTTTTATTTTTTTCATGTATAGACCTGCTCCTTCCTTCCCTCCTGCATCTCTGTCTCCAGTTTTCATTCGCTCTTTCCCTCCTTCACCTACTTTCTATGACCTGTTCAAGCCAGTCAGCAATTACTGGGAACTCTTAAAATCCAAAAGCAAATGAAGTAATGTAAAAATAAATAATATTATTTCTTCAGCATATCATGCTCAATTAGACTACAGAAATGAGTTTTTTAGGAGCCATTACCTTATCTGCTTTTACAGCACCTGAAAACCTGCCAAACACCTTTGTCCTTTTCCTTTCATAATGGCAAAGTGGAAGTAGGTCACTGATGTGAATGAAATAGCACTGATGTAAAAACTAGAACAAAAAATTTCCAAATTTCAATTAAAATCTCATCCTCAATCTAATGCAAATTCTCAGAAAAGTCTACAAGTTCCAGTGACACTCATGTGAGAAGTTAGTCTTAATTGGAGCTACTGATATTTGTGAAGCTGCTTATCTATATAATTTTTGGCAGGATCAGAATTTAATACATGGCATGTTAAAAAACACAGAAAAAAAATGGAAGGGGCAAAATAAAGTAAGCAAATTACTACAAAATTCTACTACTAAAATAAAGCTAATGAGTGAAATAACATCTGAAGCAATGAATGAATGAACAAATATTCCTATGTACTGAACTGATAGTTTCGCTTTTAACATATAAAAAATGTTTACATACCAAGTTAAAAACAAGTTTCCAAACCTTGTCTCCTTGAGCGCTCCTGAGCTAGCTCATATTTAACAAAATGTATTTCTCTATATCCTTAAAACCAGAATTAATTTTGCAACTAATGATGAAGACGTTACCTGAACCTAGTCTTTCAACATCACCATGATAAACCCTAATGTTTGCCTACCTGGAAACCAGATCTACATCCCAAGGTAAACATAAGGACTCTATAATAATAAATTGGACAGGGTCAAGACATAGGCTTCAACACTATGTGTAGTGTTTGACGACTAGTTAGCACAGTCCCTGTCATGGTCATTATCTTAGACCAATTAGCACTTTCCCAACAATGTCAAGCATGGTGTGGGAACTAAAGCAAGGAAATAACATGCCGTAAGCAGCATGGGCAAGATCTGTTTCTGGTAAAAGGTTGGCTCTAAAAAAGTCTCGGGATCACATCAGGCTGGAGGGATATTTTGTCCTTTTATTTATTTATTTATTTATTTATTTATTTATTGTGTCCTAGTGTACTCTCAGGTTATAACAAAGTGTGTGGATATTTAAGTGCATGAGATATTTAAATTAGCCAACAAGATAATGTATGTGTAGATTCTAAGCAAATGAAAACATAAAATATTAATGGCCTTGAACCTCTTTTGGGGTTGTAACACTGTTTCTATTACACAACTGTTGCCCCTTTTCCCTTAGAAAAGACCTAAGATAATGATATTGAACTTGATGGAAAAGACCAAAAAAAAAAAAAAAGTAAGATATTTCAAATAACCTCTCTTTTAAATCATATTCAGGTCATTATAAAAATTGAAAGGTGATAGAAGTTTCCTCCCTCTTAAGGATTCACTTTCTAAGCCATAATTAAAGATTCCTTATGCCAGAGAAGAGCAGTAAGAGAATATGCTGGGTAGGACTTTTACCTTGAGAGGAAAAATAACAGTTGTAATTCCAAGCCAAATACTTGTCCTTACCTTATGGATGAAATTTCAGGTCTTCCTCCTTTGTGACTGCCATAAGCACTTCGCTAAACCTACATAGCTATAGGGTAAGAAATTCCTCCAGCATCTGGGGGTCTGTTTTTTGTACTATAAGCTCATTTATATCAGGCATATTAACTATACAATCTTTTATTAGTTTTAATTATTTTCAGCAATAAAGGCCCATGACACTATTAACTGACCATTACAAGTCATCCATGGTTCATTATCAGTGATTAATCACCTGCTGTCTTATAATTAATGTTTATTAGGGGAACAGCAGTTTAATCACACTTCCATATTTTCAGTGGTAGTCAGGAAAGCTTAAAAAACAATGGGCTCTCAAATTTTCAAGTGGTATTTTTTGACTTAGGCCTTTGAGTACTAGGAAACGAAATGTCGTTAGGAAGTCTATTTACTAGCTAAAAAAAAAATCAAGAAAGGGAATAATGCTAAAGACTAATTTCCCCAAAATCATCATGACTGAAGTCTTGAAAGCCTGAATTTTCCTCTGTGGAGGATACTCAGATTTGCAGGTGATGTGAGTTTGACCATGTCAGGATCAGCTTGCCATATTTGGCAAATAGGTCTGTGGTAATCTCCCAGTATTATGCATTCTCTTTTATTAAATATTTAATGAATACAGATAGGCTACTTTGATGCCAATAATCTCAGTTTTCCTAGTAAAAATTGGAGTGATCTTTCACTTTTGCTTTTGCCGTATTTATTCAGAGCAATTTAGCTTTTTTATTTTTTTTTTTTTCTGGACAGAGGAAATACATCCAAATGAAAAACAGAAAATATAGAAAAATATTTTCTGTGCAAATCTATACCTTTAGTCGTAGCAGAAATTGGAGGATGAAGCACATCTTTTTTTTTTCTTTTTTCCACAGCTTTTACTTACAAAAGCAACTGTTCAGGTGAAAAATAAAAGTGGTATGGAAGGGGTCAGAGGACTTCAAAATCATTCATTTTAAAAAATAGCAATTTTTCGGTACAGACAGGGGCCATTTTAAGTTAAAAAAAAGAAGTGCTATGATGGTTAAAGTGATCCCATCCGCTCAGATGAAATCTCCATCTACTGTTTCAAATCGCTAGAATTTAGGAAAGCACTGTGCTGCCTCTATGGTAGCACATGTTCTACCATGGAGAGCTTCTGAACACACTGGAGCAGTACAGCATTGACAGCTTGCAATGTATTGTAAAAATAATCCATGTCTGATACTAGAAAGAATGCAAATAAGAAATTTCATCCCTAACAACCATACTCTTCACTATAACTTTTGTAAGCCGCTATAAAAACTTTTCAAATGATTGTCATCTGTGGCTTACTTTACCACCTACTTGTTTCCATATTTAGATCATAATGCCTGTGTCTCTGCTTACTCAGAGTGCATCCAGTTCCTTTTTGGTCACAAGGGTAAAAGAAGTTCCTTCAAATGTGCAGCTCTAGTATTTTGAAGTAGGGTTAGAGTGTTTTTGTTTTTTGCTTTCTTTCTCCCCCTGTTATTTCTCCTGGAGAGTTATTCCATTAAGTCACTGCTCGCAGACAGGACCTAATTTTCCATCAAAATATATTTTTGATTATTTTAGATACATTTGTTCCATGTCCAGCTTGCATTTTAGTTTCAATTTTGTTTTCTTTTTCTTTTCTTTCTCTTGTGTTTACAGTGACTTTTTACTTATGCATAGCAATCATATCTTTTCTCAATCTGCAGTTATCATGTTAAATGAAACAACTCCCTTCACACTCATTAGGTATCATGGATTCTCTCTCCTCAATCATCAGTTTTGCAGTCCCTATCTGCTCTTATTTCAATCTGAAATCAAATTTCCTAAACAAAGACATTGTATTTCAGATAACACCTTGCCTGCCCCTGATCTGGTGGTAAAAATGTATCCCTTCCTCTGTTGAAAAGATCTCCAGTATAATATATTACACATTTGTCTTTTTCAAGGCTCTGAAGTATTTAATCCAGATATTATTTTTGGGATTACCCAAAATTATTTGGGTCCATCTTCTTCTCAGTGACTTTCTGTGGGTAAGTTCCTAATTTACAATTAGAGGTTTAATCTAGGACCACTAGATTCCCAACTCGGCCTTTTGTTTCTGCTGTGGCACTTTCCATTTCTATTATTCCAATCTTTGATTCCATTCATTTCATTTGAATTAAAATAATAAAGGATAATGTTATGTTATTAAGTAATTTTTATTTAAATCAGAACTCAGTACAAGGGTTGTAGGTTATAACATTAAAAAAAAATTGACACTATCTCTCTATCTTACGTTATTCTGCTCATTTTTACCTCAGAACTCCTAGTTCCCTTCTCCTCTAACTTATCTTTTTCCTCTCATACAAGAAAATCTGAACAAGCAACTTTAAGTAAGCACCTAAATTCCACCACACACAATGAACTAATATAGGAGCAGTATACACATAGTGAAAGGAATTTTCTCATTTAGAGTCAAGCCCAAAAAGTTAGGTGATAATGAAAGCTTTTCCTCTGTTTCAACAATTTTTGGAATAAATCTATGGGGGATCTGTATTGCAGATTCTCCTAAGCATCACATGCCAGAATCCTTAACCATCAAATACAAACTACAACCTCTTCCAATGGCTTTATGCAGATATAAGCTTTCTTAAGGAAAACACTTCTTTATTCAATCTAAATGAATTTTCTTAATAAGCACTATGCTTTGGAAATGAGGACACTGGACTTACAACTACTTAACCACTATTCTGAAGATGCTAATCAGTAATTGGAAAGCAGATAATAATTTTAACACACAAACAATAATATCATTTTGCACAACAACAAAAAAATAGCCCACAAATACATGTTAAAAAAAAACCCTCTACTATATGTCTTATTGGACAGTTTTGAAATCAGTGAGCAAGAATGAAATTCTGATGTGTTTATAAAGCTCTGATAGCACTGCCATTTTGCAAATACAGAAATCCTAGCCTAATTTGAAATGAGTATTCCAATATTTGTGACTTCCACTATCAGATACAAACACAGTGAATTATCCAGAACAGAAGAATGCCTGGAATATGTTCTGTGAACTGGTGACATTCTCTAACACAATGATATACTAGCAAAGACTCTTTGTATTAGTGCGAATATCTCTATAAATCTGGTTAAGTATTTATCCCTGGTCACCATTTTAAAAATCTAGCTTCTAGTATGGAATGACCTGAAAAGCATGCGGAGTTTACTGAATCTGAGGAGGAATTTTATGTGGCACAATTCTGCTACAAAATGGGAGTGTTTTTCAACAAGGCCTCTATAGAATGGAGGCCAGGGTTCTTTCTGTACCCTTCTGCTCCCACATAGCAGACAAAGTTAAAAAGGGGAAAAGTTTTTTACTTTTCCTTCTTCACTCCTTGTTTTCTCTTTGCTTGCACGGGAAATGATGAGCGAAGCCAGAAGCTTTTAAAGAATATCTAAATGTTTTCAGTTGCTAAAGAGACTGGGAGACATCTGAGATGGTTAAATTTTGCACAACTAAGGTTTTTGTTTTGTTTTTGCTTTGAAGTAAATGCAAGGAAAGTTGAAAGTTCAGATACTTGTCATCTTTATGAAGGTTGTTTTTGCTATGACATTTGTTCACTTTCTTCGCTTTCTTCAGTTCCAGTAGAAGGGAGATTCTGCTTAATCTTGAGAAGAAAAGGGAGGTGTAGTGATATAATAATAAGTGGATACACTTATTATACAGGTATATATGTATAAAAGTATTTGATACTTAATAGTGTAGAGGATAAGAGAATGATGTATCATACAATATAACAAGATTTTTTTAAAAAAATTAATTATATTTTCAGAGTATTTTAGCTCTTATATTGCTTATATTCGTATAATAGTACTTATATTACTTCTTATATTATGTCTTATACTGCTTTGTTATTACTAACCAAGTCATGACTGCAATAGGTTAAGGGTGCAAGGATCACTGTTCTCACTGTAAAAAAAAAAATCTAAAAAAATCTGCCTTCTATAAACACGAGTCAGTAGCATGATTACAAATGACTTCCCAACTGTGTATCTGAACACTCGAGGAAGTGCCTTAATTTTTTCTCTACTCATGGTTGTGACTGCTGCATTAGTTTGCAACTATTAACTTATTTTGCCTTGATATCCTACTAAATGTAATGACAATGTAAGGAACACAATTAATTGTCTTGCCTGTTTCTGAGCTGTGTTATTCCCAGGAGAAGTTCATGTCATATTACTTGCAGTGGATAGACTGCTATTTTTGTCCCAAAGAGATTTTCCTTGGGGATATCTGTTGTTCTGATGCACCCTTCCAGTGCACTTTGACTTGCCCTTGAAGATGGTTATTAGTAAGTCAGTATTTCAAGGTCATTTTCTAGATTGAAATCACTTTTATTTCATTACAGGAATACCAACACACAGTGCTTAAAATAACCCCGTAGACCATGTGATAAAATACTGCTGTCTGTATTTGTAGAATGAAGCTCTTTTTTCAGGATATTTCAGGAATGAAATTTCTAATTAAAGTGCAAAAAATAGTCACGGGAAAAAAAATATTTTCTTTGTTCAAAAGGCAGATTCTCCATGTAATTATATTCTGCATAGACTCTGTTGTGCTAAATAAAAAGGCTACAATTAAAATTATACCGTCCTCATTAATCTTTGTATCACTCCATTAGAGTGATATACTAGACAAACTTTAAGCAATGACACATTCAGTCTAAGTCTTTATTCTTCCATCTAACTTATTCTATTTTCACATATTTTTGAGTATTTCTTATCTGGAAATCTGTATCTTACAACAAATCTTAGAATGCTTTTATGTAGGAGCTACAAACATGAACAGATGCGGGAATGTTTTGAAATGAAAAGCTCCTGCATAAAGCTATGTGTGCTAACACAGTTTTATTTTTCTGTCACAGAAGTTCCCCAAAAGTGAAAGCCTTTTTTTGTTTGTGGGGTTTTTGGTTTTTTTTTGCTATATAAATCTGTCTCTGGAGATTTCTTTGTATGATTAAATTATATTTTTAAATTCTTTTACTGTGTGAAGTTGAGAGGAAAGAAAGGGAAAATAGGGTAGGTAGTTAATGATAGCAATAAAAATGGCTAGTTACTCTTAAGAACAGCTATTTCAATTCAAAAGAATTAATTATCAAGAGGAAAACCTTTAGCACTTTTATATCAGAATCAAGGGGCACAATATTCAAAGCAGAAGCAGCTATGTAACAGCTGCTAGTGCGGTAGGACTAGCTATGTGTTTCATGCACACATGAAACTCTCCAAATCTTTCAGTCCTTTTTACCTCTAAAATTATATGACCTGCACATGCTTGCAATCAAGATGAGACAATATAACAGTTGCATATTGCAAAACTAAATGCCCATATCCCTTACTTGCCCTGATTTTGTTTTTATAACACATTCTTTTTTAAAATTAGTGACTAGATAAAAAAAAATCCTTTAAAATGATAACATTAAAAAAGAATCTCTAAAAGATTTGCCCAGGCTTGTATGTCATGCCTTTGAGATCCATCTTCTTGTAGCTTAGTAAATCTATTACAAGATGTATATGTCCTGCACAAGCCCAAAGCCTTATTACCTCAGATTCACTGGGCCTGCACAGTATGAGAACGGAAATTATTACTAAAGGTAAGGCTAACTAGCAGAGACTCATTAAGGAAAGCAGAGATGCTCTGCCACTGGAAATGTTGCCTTTTGGGTGAGATTTTGAGGTGTCTGCCAGATGAGGTGGAAACAAGAAGAGTCCAGACCATTTTTGCCATTTTGTCATTTTGAATGTCCATTGTAGGGTTCAATGGATTATGACATGCAGTTCTAGCTCTCTAGCACTAAAGCAAATGAGAAAGCAGGCCAGAAAAAAAAACACTGTCTTATTCTCCATGGGAAGCCCAGAAACACATTTTCACCTCTACACTCCAATGTAAAAAAATATTGCTATATCAAAGGCTATCACACCCCTAGCTCTGTGACAGAACTATCCTTTCTATGTTTTTAGAAACAGAAACTATCTTCCTATGATTTCTATCCTTTACACTCAGTGAATATTAGTTTTATGAAGAACAGCAGTTTCCAAAAGAGGAGATGAAGTGTATATCCGCAACAAAACATTTTACTGGTACAGAAAAAGTTATGTTGCACTGGTAAAATATTCTTGTGACTGTATTTTGAATAATCAATACTTTGCCTTTTAAAAATGTATACATTTTGGAATAATTCCAATCATTTTGTTGTTTGTGTTAAATATATTTTATTGTTGTTTCACAGCTATATTCATGCCAGATCATGCTTTATCCTCAATTTTGAGTGCAGCAGAAGTCTGGAATATAGATGAAACTCCATTAAGAATCATTTGCTCCCTAACTTTTGGCTTGAAGCACTGCTTTGGCATGAGATGCCTGAAAGCTGTGCCTGTTTGCAAGATATCTGCAAGATATCTGAAACATAAAATGATATTCTGAATCCAGCAGCTCAGAACTATCCATTTAACTCTCCCAAGTTATATGTGAGTACTCCAACCAGCTGGCTCTCAAAGGGATTTTTCACTGTGCATTGGCCAACCCAAGAAATTTCCAGATGCAATTTTTTTGACAGCATCATTATCTTCTCCCAAAATCTTTCACTTGCAACAAACTGTTGGAAAAATGAATGACCAGACAAGTCTATTATTCTATGTAAAACGCTAGCGTCTTCTCACAAAAATAACTAACTAAAATAAAAAAAAAGACACTTTAAATAATATTAGATTGGAGGCCATATTCGAGTAAAATTTATAACTTTCATCCAATTACCTCTGTCTTTTTAATTTTCATGAAGCCCAGAAACATTATCTAAATTTCAGACTATCAAAATGTCTCATGCAAGTGAAAATGAAGTCCAAAACAAAATCAAGTAACACATCAAGCTCATTAAACTGATGGATACCTCTTTTCAAAATATGGAGATTTGCTTGCTTAGAAGGGTGATAAGTCTGTTTTTTCTGAGTCATTAAAATCCTGAGTTTAATACATTGAGTTATACGAACAATAGCTTATGGAAATCTCCATAACATGTATGGAGATGTAAACATGTAAAGTTTGGTTCAGAAACTAGTGCACTTAAATTGGGTGCCTATGTGTAAGTGCCTGTATATGAAGTAATTAAGTTCCTGTGATACTCAATGGAGATCTAACCAAAGCAGCCAGTGAGAGTCAGCCAAGAGATATATTCAGATCACCTTGGAACACATCCACATTTTGCCAGCAGCAGCTGCATGGATGTCTCTAGAATGTTGGCTGAGACAAAGAGTTTTCACATAGGTACCTAGCAAAGATTTCATTTGCATAAATGTGGATAGTCAGTATCATATCAGGTAACTGGGACTCGTTACTCTTCCAGAAAGTAGCACCCTCGGAGCTCCTATGACTTAGATTATCTCAGGTGTCTCAAGATGCCTATGTTCAGGCGTAAATTTGATCCTTATATGCAGACATCTTCACTATGCTGTTTTAATCTTCAAGGTTAAACTCATTTTTAGTCCCACTAAATTTCTATTCTTTCACTTATACTGTGTACACAGCTTTTCTGTACACAGCTTCTTTTTCTTGAAAAAAATCCTTTTGGCCTGAAAATTAAAACATAATAACTGGATCTGAAACAAAATTACCATCATTGGTGCTTACCTTTTTAAAAAAGGAATCAAATTCCAAAGCTACAAAAAAACTCCTTTAATTTTGAACAAATATGCCATGATCTAAAACCCTGAGAATCAATAAAAGAATAAAAGCAGACCATCCATTTCTTGGTATTTCTCAGGAATATTATACTTGTACTCTTGCATAATCGTTGCCTTTGTGGACATTTAATAGGAGGATTTAGTTTGTTAACATCTATGCTGACATCTTTGTAATATCTCCAACATTTATACCTTCTAGCAAGGTAAAGACATCTACATATATGAAATTCTCACTAAGTGTGCACTATATTTGAGGAATTCACTAGCAAGGTAGGAAAAAATAGGATAGCAAACAACAGAAAATTACAGTCTTAAGATCTTTAAGATTCTTAAGAATCTCCTAAGGATTTGTTTTCTAATCAGAGCACTCACTTATTTTGTTCTTTTTTATTTTTAAATGGGAGAATGTTTTACAAAATGCCAGGGTCAGTATTACAATAACAATGAGCTTTTCTGTTTCTAATGCCATTTATGCACAGTACTGCATAAATGCATGGTACTGCAGAGAATTGACATTATACACCAAAAAATAATTTTCATTCAAACAGACATTTTCTGCTTTACTGCTTAACTTTCTTTGAATAAGTAACCTTTCACATTGTGAAAAATTTTGTGGCAAATTATCTCTCTAAATAGAGTTTTATATAAACTACTTGTCATGACATGAAAGAGAAAGTGAATAAGAGAGAGTGATTGCATCCTGCCTTGCAAAGATTTATCATCACAAAAAGAAAAAAAAATGTTATTGAAATTCATTACCACTGCTATGGCAATGAACTTCAGTGGTGAATGTTGTTATTTATTAAATATTAAAGTCTGGACATTGTATTCTCTTAGTTAAGATATTGTTGAATCATCCTTTAAATTTTAAATTTGCCTTCTGTATCTGGAACATATTATCATATTGCTTGAAAGATCAGCATACTTTCTTTTCCTTTTTTCACATATTCAGAGTAATATATGCAGGGCTGACTTTTCTGTGCTTAGGTAAGTAGCATATTGCGGCATTCATGGTTTCGCATCAAAGAGGCGTACCAGAGCCTAATGTCTAGTATGTAGAATGCCACCACAAGACTGACATTTGAAGTTTGGCATAGTAATAAATAAATAAAATTAGACTTCCAAAATTCAAAATGAAGCTGAGCCACTGACTATCATATGCTTTGAAAGCAACTTTCCTATGTGTAGAGTGGTACTTAAAAGTTCCTTGACCATCAACAAGACTTGAAAAACTGCAGTAAAACATTAAAGTGCAGCAACAGAGATGTATGATCAGATTGCAGTTACTCAGGCATATAAAAATGAAGTCAGATACCTAATAGCACGTAGGAATCAGCTAGCATGAATACAGTGAAAACTAGAAATGCAATATAACAGATTCTTTTGAGCATTTCACTGTCTTGTTTTGTCTAAGTCCCGCATAAAACAAGTCTTGTATATTTTTAACCTAAATAGTATCTGAAAGACGAAATGGCAGCCAGATTCAGAAGAAGGTTCACACTGGGAATATGAGAGAGTACAACTATTTGTATATAAAGCTATTAACAAACTCTGATTGCTGCATGTCAGATAGCGAAAAACTCATATAATTATGCCTATTTTGAATATCAGAACCATCTTAAATATCTACCACTCTAGTAAACACTTCGCTTCTATAGCCTGGAAATACATTTCATCTTTATCATGTATTGGAGGGAGTAACGAAATAGGAAGTAACAACAATACTGTTAATAATGTGGGCCTAATTGTAATAAAAACTGTACATATAACTAGTACAGTTAGTACTATCCTCATATACAGGATGAGGATAGGAGGAATTCTTTTTCAATAGTAGTCAGTATTGTATGCAAAATGTCACTGAATAAAATGTGTGATATGTTCTAAGCCGCAATTTTCTGAATATGAAGAGCGCCTCTCTGCCTTTCTGAATTAGCCCCAGGAAAACAAAAGGTCCACTCCTAGCGCTGCACCACAGGGTGCTTAGGAAAGTGAAGGGTGGCTCCGCAGGCTAGTTTCCCCAGGCCTGTCCCCAAGGCACCTAACCAAGAGAAACAGCAACACCTACAGATCTGCAACACCAATGGCCCACGTCCTGCTGGGTAAAGGGGCCATGCTGCTCTTTAGCTCTCTTTAGCTACATTCATCATTCCAGACACCATATAGGGTACATTCAATCAGCACATTAATGGTTTTCCCCAATGGATCTAGTCTCCATCATTTAAAGCATGTCTAAAAGGTGATTCAAGAGCCTTGTAGCAGGTAGGCTGTTCACACAATTCATATTTGGCACACACTTAGGGATAGAGCGAATATTGACCATCAGGACCCATTTTATATTTTTCCCTTTCTTTCACTACCATGTCATTTCTTCCAAGAATGTCACAATTTACCAGTAATGATGTCCTATATCTTATGCTCAGTCTCCTAACAGACCACTTCTGAAAGAGGTGGCAGTAGGGCCTCGAGGCTGAGCAAGTGGAACTATAAACAACTAGCAATAAAAAGTGACACATGATGGCTGGTAATAAAATATTAGAACAGATCCCTAGTGTCCTAAACCTTGATTTTTTTTTCTTTAGGTATTTACAGCTTCAATTAAATGGCAAAAAATATTTCAAGAACAATTTTTTTTTCTAGGAAACCTCAAATAGCTTCAAGGTGTGAATTTCTAATCAGTCAATCCTATATTTTTCAATTGTAAACCTAAAAGAGATGATTCTGGTGTTTGTAGTATGTTGTGATGCAGGATACACAACTATAAAATAAGTCTGCACCTTTTATGGGTCTGAATTTTAATACAAGGTTTAAAAGTAACCATATTTATCCCAAAGTAAACACTGTCATAATTGTTTCCTCTTCTGTCCTCTAGCTTACAAGCTTAGACTCCAGATCTGAACTATTAAATAATCATAATACTGAAGTTTATACTACATTAAGCCAAAATGTTAATTATTCACTAAGTCATTGTCAAACTAAATCAAGTATTCTATAAACTCAATAAAATTCTATAACCTGATTTCCTGTAAATTTAACAGGCTATTTTATTCCCATCATGGGAGCATAGTAGAGAGAAAAAAAGCCACAAAAAGGTCGGTATTATTGTTGTTTTTATCTGACTACAAAATTTGTACAAAAAAAATACCCTCACAGATATTAAAAAGCAAGTACAATTACTAATATAAGAATAAAATATATGTGCACAGTGTTTTTTTCTTTCACTCTTACTGATCATGAAATGGAAACTTCTAAAATGCCACCCATAAAAGTTCTTCTGGATAGTACTCTAATTATTAAAATTGATTTTTTTTTTAATTTAATACCATATATATGGGAAAATGTGGTTTTCTTTTTGTGTAATCCTAGTACTCTTGTATTTTAATAATAAATCTAAAGAAAAAAAATTAATAATGCTGTGCGGTGAATTAAATTGTCTTTTTTTCATAAACTACTGGGATTAGATTGAGTCCGCGTTGTCCCACAGATCACCACTGAGTATTTCAAGACAGTTTTGTTGTTGTTGTTGCTGGAGTATGAAAATATTTTTGGAAGATTAGGGGATCTAGTTTCTTATGGCTCTGCAAGTATTTAGTAAAAAGACTGCAGTTTAAAATTAGCCCCATATTAAAAAAAATGAAAAAAAATCCTATATGCTGTCTTCTACTTGATCACTGTTAGATTCCTAAACTGTCTGAAATGGCTAGATAATTTAAGATGGCCCTTGACTTATTCTCTCATTTTCTATTTTATCTTTTAGTCTGACTAATAGATGAACCCAACCCATGAGGCAGCTTTAAAAAGTAGTAATAAAATCTAATGAGATCACATAAAGTTTCCCAGTTCCAAGAGAAGGCATACAACCAAGAAAGTTTGAAAGGGGTCTCGAAAATTAAAAATTGAACTTGTAAAATTACATGAGAAACGATTTTCCTAGAAAAAGAAAATAAAAATTAAGAATATCTAGAACAGCAATCACACCAAACACTGCAGCAAAGAAGCCAGTAGAAAATGTTACAAGGAATCATTAGGTGTACTGTCATTGCATGTTAATTGCAATGTTTTGGCATTGAATAATTATAGATTTGAAACTGAGACTTGGGCTTATGTTGCAGGACATAGAATAGAAATACCTATTAAAATTAGTTGATTGAAAGACATACAAAGCGTGGATTGTAAATTTGCAAGTAACTCTTTTCAATGAGTTGCTTGAAACTCAATGAGTTTCAATGAGTCTTTTCAAGAGTTAAAGTTTTTTTTTTTTAAATGGAGTCAGAAATTAATTGAATTGAATTGATGGTGAAAATGGCCTTACAATTTCCTTGTAAACACAATGAAGTTACTCTCTCTATCATGTAATTTCAATTAATTTTTTTAATGCCACAGTTGCTTTTCTTCCAGTATGCCCCCTCCTCTCTCAACAGGAAATAAAAAATAAATAAAATAAAATAAAATAAAATAAAACAGAATATTTGAACATAATTGAGACAATCTAATCTGAGATTAGATTAGATCTAATCTAACTACTCATATAGCAGGAGGTTCAGCCTCCTTTATGGATCTTTACAAAAAGTGCTTATAATTTATCAAAGCTTTTTAAAATTAATTTTTTTTAAATTAAAAATGCAAGTACTTTAGGAAGCTTGAAATGTGCAACAATCTAGATCCCAGCTCAGTATTACAAAGTTCAGCTCTGTAATACTAATTTTCTTCCAGAGGTTCACATAAAGAACTTGTTACTTACTGGCATGATCTACTAGCTCTAGAGTTCCAAGAGCCTTTACACTTTCAAGAATTTTTGTTATTTTTTTCACGAGCCTTTAATTGACTGCTTATGAAAAACCCACTAGGAGAAATCTCTGCTGGAAAAGGATATTTCAAGTAGTTTTGACTTTTCAAGCTAATTCTATAGTTCAATCAAGAGATTAAATATTGCATTAATGCTAGAAGGATATGATGTCAGAGTTCACTGTAAACAACAATGACGATGAAAATTCAGACAGTGCAAAAACAGAAGGCATGCACTGAATTTTCAGTTGCCTGCATAATTTTTAGGACATTATAAGGGGATAGAAATGGAGATATAAAAACGCTTATCTTCCACCTCTGAAGAGTTTTCAATAATTTGAAGTTATATTACGATTATAATGTAAGACATGGAGACATAGAATTTTTTTTTATTTTTTTATTTTTTTATTTTTTACCATAGAACAGGTCAAAAAAAACCACCTTGGAACATTCAATATCATTCATTCTCAGCACAGGATATCAAAGCTCTGCTCTATACTCAAAAATGGTGGGAAAGTTCAGAGATGCCACCAGCCTATTACAGGAAGGCATATGCTCCTTAGGGATTCAGAAAATTTGACTTGGATATAAAAGCACTGAATCTCTGAATGATCATGCATGAATATTTCTGATACCACCACATGAACATATTTCTACAAATGGAATTTTGCTTCCTACAGTTATCAGTTTAAGATTGTACAGATTGTATGAGATAGAGTGAAATTCAATCAGTTTCTAAGTCAGATATGTCATGTACCATAAAACTAATGTATTTTTTAATGTCCAGGCTACTAGATAGATTGTATTTCATGCCAATTTAAACCAATTTTTCAGTAAAATATTACTAAAATATATTATCCCAATCAAAAGCATAAATGTCAGCTACAGGAAATAACAATTAAAAAAACTATTGAGATTTGCTTCTAAAATAATGTGAGTTAAGGACAAAAACACTTCTATTATCTATGATCTTTTTATGATTTTCTGTGGGTTTTAATCTCTCTAACTTCTTTGCTAATGGCTATATATCGTTTTCAAGAATTCAGTGCATAAAAAATCACTTTTCTTACTGGCTTTCTAAAATTCAGTCTTCAATCTTATCCTAAAAGAGAGGATAATTTATTATTGCCATCATTGTTTTCTCTTTCTCTCCTACCTCTCATTTGTGTTTCCTGTGCCACAGTAACCAAGAAAGTAAGCAAGTTTCCAAGGAAACAAAACTCTCACTGCAGTATTTTTTCTGCTTTCAATATTTATTTAGGAGAATCAGAGACAGAGTATATCTTTATGACCAACTTTCTAGCTGTAGGTTTAGAAAATCCTACTCTAGCATATTTCTTCTTAGAACTATAAGCATATCTCTTGAATAATTATTTCAAAACAATCAGTTCCCACTCACTCAAAATAATTTTCTCATTTTATGCACAGTTCGTACTAATTGGATATAAATTATTGGATATAAATTATCCAATTACTTCCAGAAATGTAGTTTCAAGAAATATAATTGTTACAATAATGAAAAATAATTGTTAGCTAATTATCCTTCTGTTCCTCCTGATTATTCCTGTCCATTTCCCTGCTCCATCATTCTCCTCTCTCTGACTGAATGCAAATTTTCTTCTTGGCCTTGGTTAGATGGCATAAAATTAGTTTTCATTTTAATTTTGTCAGTTCAGTATCACTTCTGAAGGCCACTTTACACCTCCGCAGCAGTCTTGTAAACTCTTGATCTGGAATTTTATTAAGTGCTCACCTCAGCAAAAAAAAAATCATTTCTCTTGCTGTATATCAAATGTTTCTCTGCTATAAGTATGAAAAATATGCCTTCTAAAGCTATTTAGGGCATTTTAGGGCTATGGACACATGGACTCTTTCAGTCTAAATACCAATTAGATCAATCATGTACATTAAAAATCCTGGCCTAAGCTTCAGAGTTTTCCTAGTCATGCCCTGAAGGGATGTGTATCATTCTAATGTTATTGTTTGTCTTTCTGATTGGTCAAATTAAATTAATTAGATTAAATTAATCCACTTTCCTAGGCTCTTCTTAATTTGGGCAGCAATGTCCTGGATATTCTCATCTGAAGAAATAAAACTCTTATTGATCAGTCGGTGCAAGAAGAATTCAAAAGCATCTTCTATTTGAAGCACAGTGACTACAAATGTAGTTTTATGAGAGATGCAGATCTAATTCTGAGCTGAGCAAAAACTTAGCTCTTGTTCTTTGGGATCAACACAAATGGGGAAAAGGCTCCTTGATTTTGACATTATAGGAAAATTCACTTTTGCTCATGACTCAAATCAAAGTGTATGGCAGCTGTTTTTTTCTGGAGTTGTCAGGAACTCAGTCTGCCATATCCTCCATGTTTGGGCAGTGCTTATGCAATCCTATTTTAAAGGTCTTTTTCCACTGACATCATCTGTAACTTACCTGCAGTGATACTGATTAAAAAATCAGTAAAGGTCTTCATAAATTGAAAGTCTTTATGAGTTCTTCACAATTTCTATGAATTCTCCAGACATTTCTGCTACCACTACACACTTGTAGTCTTTTCACAATATAAATTTTACTAACACAGCAAAAACAAGTGAAATAAGTGTTTTCACAGAAAGAACTTGTAAGCTATTACGATTTTAAAATTCTGCCCTTTCATAAAAGGATAACAGAATTCAGTTACTAAAGTGTAAAGAGGAATTGGTTCTGATCTGTGTCTGATTTGAAGGTGTTTAGTAAGAGCTTATATTATTTCAATAAAGGTGGCTAAAACAGCCTAGCCAGAGGTGTGTTAGATCTCTATGTATTTTCCCTTCATCTGAGTTTAACCGTCTAAAAGAAAGTGCCAATATCTCTTCCCTTGTTACTTCAGTTTTATGTAGCCTACTTAAGTGACCAAAGTATGATAGTTTTATAGGCATATTAAGACTAACAATATCGAGGCTGACGTGAATAATACAGATTATAATTACTTAAAGATACTTGTAGGAAGAATACACTTTTGTACTCTTCTACCGTTGCAGTCTTAACAATAACTCTACTATTCATAAGTTATTTGAAATGTTAAGTAGCTATGAACAAATAAAAGCTTTCTTTAATAATGTTCCATCTATAGGATCTATGCTGGTTTTGAAAATAAACAAATAAATAAATATTTCTTTGATCTTGTCAAAGGCATTAATTTCTAGATGGATGGCCTGCTAATATCATGATTTTAGTCATTGTACAGTGAACAGCTTTCGGTCAAATGCTTCAGATCCCTGCTTCTGTGAACAGGCAGCACCGTGATCTCTGCTAACACTGTCTTGATTTAAATTACTGAGAAAACAAACTGTTTGCAATTTCAGGTATCTTTTCCAGCAAAGAGTAGTGGGTCAGTCAGTCAGATATTCCAGTGCCTGAGAGTACCTGTCTGCTAGAAAGAAACACCCTGGGACTGTTTCAGCTAGTAGCATTCTGACAAGCAAAATCTCTGCAGGCTCTCTGCAAAGATTTTCTATGCCGAAATACAGCTTTCTGAGGGAATGATGCCAGCACTCTCATGCACCTCAGCACTTTTCATTCCATGTTCTTCATCCTGCTCTTAATATGAAAAGCAAAACTCTCACAAAATGGATGAGTTGTCTCTATAATGACATGCTAGCCAAAAAGGACTTCTGGAGCTCAAAGTAAGAATTACTTTTTGGGTTTTTTTTCAGAACTTTTCTAATTTGAATATATTTTAGTCTGTGAAATACATTAAAACACATTAAGCAGCGAAGTAGGCATATAATTGTTTTCATCCACAGATACTAAAGAGACGAACTATCACAAGGCTACTTATGAAAATTCTTTTACTAATACCATTTTTATTGCATCGGCAAAGAGACAAGCAGTTCCAGTTCTGAAAAAGGATCCAACAAGGTGTTTTGCCCCATAAAGTTCCTGATGTGAATGGAGATGTAGTACCAAAAAAAAAATAGTGTAATAATCGAGGAGTGAAAGATAGTATAAAGGAGAATACATGTCCGTGGTGGTGATAATTAAGGTTTTCTCAAGGATCTTAGTTCAGACATTTCATAATTTCCAAGTTCTTCAGCTGCAAACTTAGTGTTTCTTTAACACAGCTCAGAGGAAGTAAAATAGCAAGATTTTATTAAGAAAAAAAGCATAATCCTGCTGAAACAAATGCATACCTTTGAGTCACCCTTACTGATTAACATGGATAGATACACCAAAGTTTCAGCTCCCTGTTCCAACTACCAAACTGGTAATGAAACTGGTAACAAGTTTACCTTCACTGTTAGCTTCCAGGGAGGATTTAGAGAATGAAGGTATATATTTTACAGCTATTTACTCAATGAAGGAAAGCAGACAGTCATGAATGATGAAAGTAATTTCTAAATGATAATGTATATCCTGGACATTTCAAACACCTCAATATAAATTTCCCTCTCAGTCTTTCCCTTACTCCAGTCTTTTACTTAGGATCTTTCTTTCCCCTAGCTCCCTAAATCCTGTTTCCTTGACTGACTCATGTGTGCATTTCTTCCAGCTCCTGTACTACTTCCAGGTTTTTATTTGCCTACATCTTCTCTTCAGCATAACTTCTACTATTCTCCTAAATTTCCTAGAACATACAAGATTGCTTATTTTTATTTCATCTAAATTATTTTTCTCTCTCTTTGCTTCCTTTCTTTCATGTTTCCTTTCAAGAAGGAGATGATGATGGAGAGAAAGGTTTTCCATACGTAAGTTTCGTTGCTCAACTCTACAGAGCCCCAGCATACCAGAAAAGCATCACCAAGACCCAGAAGGAAAGTCACTAACTTAATCTATGTAAATTATGCAGATGTAAGCTATTTTTTGTATGTTCTTTCATGGAATCATGCATCTTCTGTATAAAGAGGATCTCTGGCAAACACTGCTTTCAAAATCTTTTTCAATGCAAAGACATTTTCTTCAGAGGTTTATAAATTGGAACCTCCAAGTTCAAATTTCCAAGGGAAAGAAATAAGCACATTATGACCCCAGAAAGGTCTCAAGTCTGACTTCACATTCTGTTCCCTAAATGCCACTAGATGAAAGCTTTCCAATAAAGTGCTTTATTTTAACCAGTCAATGCTGTTTACCCTAACCCCTTATTGAGAATTGGCTTATTTTGATCAAAATTTTAACAAAATAGGGTTGTTCAGGGTTATATTCAGCATTGAAAGTTAGAGCCACGGTTGTTTAAACTTGCCAAAACTATACGCAATGTAATACAGAATTATGACTGAAAGCCTCTGGCAGCCCTACTTATTGGCATTACAACTCTGCCACCTATTATAATATGGTGTTTATTTAACAGTTTCTGTTAAATTACATTACTTTAATCATGGAAGATATAAATATATCTATTTTAAACAGCCCTCCAAAAGTTTCTTTTAATTCTTACACATAAATTCTAGTGTAATGAGGTAATGCTGCTGCGTTTTCATGAGTATAATAACCTCTTGCAGTCTGGTCCATGTTGAATGCATCAAAGAAGGAAAAGGGAAAGATGAACTAGTGAAAAATTATACTTTTATCTTAGCATTAAGATTGTTAAGATTCCATTTTATTTAAAAAAACAAAACAAAAAAATCTTTCATTTTAAATAAAGTGTGTTTGGCCCCTCACTAGTTTCATGGACTATTAGTGAATCACAGAAACATAAGCAGTATGAAGCAATACTAGAAACGAGAAAGTTAATTATACAATATTACAATAAACCTCTTAGTACTTTTAGTTTTATATTAGGTGTATTAGGTGCATGGTTTCATTTTTTATTTTTTCTTTCTTCTTCACTCTCTTAGCAATGTTCACAGGAACGTGAACGTCTTACAGGCTGAATTCTTCTGACAACACATTCATTGTGAAGTTTCTTTATTCCTGAAATAATTTTCATTCCAATTTCATGAGTATATCCATATATAAAGACATTCATACATATTGTTCTTTTAAAAAAAATCCAATTAAATATTGAAAAGTGAAAAGGACGAAGGTAATCTTTTTTTTTCTAAAAAAGTGCTTTCAGTATGTTTCCTTTCACTAACCCAAAGTCATAATGCCTGGAATTGCATTATATAGTTACTTGAGGCTGCCACAATACAAGAAGACAAGTCAGTAGCATGTGTTTAAATAAATATTACCTCATACAGTGATATATCTATTATTTTCCTTTATCCTATTCATCAGGAAGACCACTACAAGACTTGCACAAGACTACATCGCTCACTTCTTGCATCTGCACCCATCTGCAATGTGTCCTTGGGCTGTGAGTATCTGCAGCACAGCAATGGCTACTAGTCCTGAAGGCAACAAAACAATTGCCTCTATCCCTAGCCATGTGCTTTACTTCAGCACCAATTACAGTGTTTACTTTGTACCTTGCTTTTAGGCCTCTGAAGAGATGGTGCTCAGGCAAGTGCTATGGGGATATTCCTGTCCATTCTCTCATGGTCCATCATGTCCTTGACTTCTAAAACTCTGAGGCATTGCTCTGCAGGAAAGTCTAAATTTAAGGCTTATTCTTGAGCTCCTCAGGAAGGTCGCAGCACAAGAACCTGCATTTAGATCAGGCTAATAGTGTGAGGTATTAGAGAAAAAGAAATTAAAGTGCATCACAAAGAATAAAATTATCCTCCATTTTTTTAAAAGCATTGCCTGAATAAAATGAGAGTATCTTAATATAGTCTTTTTATGTTTATTATAAGTATATCTGTCTATCTGCATTTTTGTCAAGCATACCTAACATCAGCAATTATTTCTACTCATGAGCTAAATCAATAATGCTGAGGTGCTATTTTCTGTTATTTTATCTCCATCCCATTCCTGTATTGTTCCAAAAACAATTCTCTGCCAAAGATATTAAGCTAATTAAAATAATATAGCCACATTTAGCTGAAACAAAGACTGTATTGAAAATTCTCAAGAGCAAAAGTAAATTATTTTAGTTACAAATACTCTGCCTTTCCTACAATTTTCCTTGTGCAGAGCCTCTCTTTTAGTCCGCTTATGCCCATGATTTATAGTTTATTTCTCCAACTCAACTCACTTAGCCAAATACAGCCTTCTTACTAACACTTTAATTTTTATATCATTCACCAAATAAATTGGAAGAGAGAAAGATGACATTTCCTCACAATAAAATCTGAATTAAATTCTATTAGATATCATCAGTCATTCTTTTGATTAAAATCAAACAGCTCTTAACTGAAATCTTCACTGAAATGTACAGAAATTGCAAGTACCTGACAGATATTGAATGGTATGTATCCATACCACAATAAGAACAGGTAACATAATTTACACTAGGTGATATACTCAACCAAATGCCAAGAAGGGAGCAGAGATTAAAAACAAGGTACCCTACATGTGCTATCTACCAAAGAAGATACAGGCTGAGAGAAGCCTGTAATCCACGTACTTTTTGTAAACAAAGTGAAAATTTCCATATTTTTAGTGTATGCCATGGTTACTGTCTTAAGTGACAACTCCTAAAGTGTAATCTGAAGACAACTTGGGAACGCACTACACTTGTTTGGTCTATATGCAAGATCAGCAACTTGGTCTTCTAATATTGTGCAACCAGCACACCAAGATCACTGAGCTCTGAAGATGGCACAGGGGATCCTCTAGAGGACCAAGAGTGACTTTGTAAGCATTTGGCTTGCAAATCATTAGTAGTCTTAATGATGGTCTTGAGATCTCCAAGGATATTGTAATGTTAGGCTTATACTTTCTAGCTTACTCTGTAGTGACAATCTTGAGAAGTTTCCCCTTAGCACATTAACTGAAAAAGTTGTGCTTAAACTTCCACTGGATGAAGTTGCATATACATTTCTTTCTTTCTGTATCGTCTTGTTAAAAGATGGAAGATGATAAGCTCATGGCAAGACACAATATAATCATCACTGTTATGGACAATCCTTAACATAAAGATTGTTATGGGACTGGCTTATTAACTCTGTACAAGCTGATCTAGGGTAGTTTTTCTATACAAGAAGTCATAGAAACTAGATAAAAACTCCATGAAGACTTACCCTGACAGAGGGGGAAAGAATTAGTGTTTGGTTAATAAAGGTATGGTTTTGAACTGCACATGAAATGCCTTTTTATTTTTTTTTCAAAACCAATTAATTGAACTTGTCCTTCCATAGGACAGCAACCAGCCAGAGAAAATCATTCAATAGCACCTTTCCTAAAATGTCAAAATTACTTTGCCAGTCATAATCATTATTTAGACCACACAGACTATCTGCTTTCACTCTTATCATAGGTCAGTTCAGAACTAGTCAAAAAAACCACCATCTACAAAGAAATAAAGATAAATGTTGTAGTTGACAAAACAGAACATAACTCTATCAGAATTTTTTTTTCAGAACTTTAGGTCTTTATTCAGCTCAGATTTCTTAGTATCTGCGAAAGATTAAGCCTTTAGAGAGCTCCTGGACCTGCTGTTTGCAGACATAAATTTTCTCATATTTTATCTTAGAGACTGTTATAGTCAGCAGGAATCATTATCAGAAATACCAAGAACAGTATTCTTTTTTTTTTGGTATGTCTTCATTGTTTCTATATCTTGTTTTATTTTGCATGAGAAACCTTTTAAATTACAAGGAAGATTAGCTATTGGATGGGAGAAGGGAGGTGGTTTTTTTTTTAACTTATTTTGCTATTTAGGACAGATTTTCTGCTTGTGTAAATCACCATAATTTCACTGATTTCAATAGCACTCTAATTAAATTTCCCTGTTTGAAAACATAAACTTTTGTGGAGAAAAACAAATCCACAGCTAGTTCTATTCTCTATTGAAGCTGGATGCTGCAATTTTTATATTCCCCAATTGTATATACAGCTATATCACCTTGCTTTCAAATATCTGCTGCCCATCATGATCTCATATCTGTTAATGCTGAGGCATTTAATTGTGATGCAGAAACTGTGCATAATAAAATGCTTCACAATTTTGAAGCCTCTTTGGTTGCCTCATCAACATTCAGTTTTCAGTCACACTTGACAATGTAGCAGAGGAGGCATTAGGAGACATTAGGCGAGGTTTCATTAGTCCCTATTTCCTCCTTAGTCCCCAGATCCAATGCTGGCAATCAGTCCTAGCCACAACAATGTTGGACTCCAGCCTTCCTTATGGTTCTCCTGTCAGGAGTAATTAATCAGCTCTCTTACTGATTTCATATTCTACATAAGCTCTTAGGCCAGAAAAACTACAATGAATTTCTCTCTCTTCCTGAATGTATTCGTATACCAGGACCTCATCGCGTGGTTCAACACAGGGCAAGTTCCTACTGCATTATGTATGTAATAAGGAGAACTTCTCTTCCAGGTTTTTCTCCCACCCCAAGACTGCAAGACTGCAAAGGTCCCAGTGAGAGAAAGAGCTGCAGCCTGTAACATAAACTTGTAAGCTGGATATAGTAACAGCATTAATATAAGAATGCATCACTGCGTTCTGAAGGAAGAGCTTTCTCTAACCCTAATTCAAGGCTAAAATTAAAAGCAATTACTGAACATTTTTCACAGGTACCTTGTTCAAACCAAAACTCTGATAATGCTAAAATAAATCTTGATTTTCAGTTTTCCCAATTTTTCAGTCAGTATAGTCTTTTAATACTATTAATTTTAGGGGAAGAGCAAAATTTAAAAAGATAAATGATTTACCCCCCTGGAAATCGGTGCGCTGTGTTGGAGATGGCATGAAAGGAAACAGACTGCAAGGAGCAGACTTTACTTGGCTACTGAATTCTTAAGGAGTCACAATTATCCAGTATAACTGGAGGAGAGCAGCTTCAGAAGGTAAGGTCACAGAACAGTGACAGGAAATCACAAAAAAAGTCATGATACATATACTAGTCTTGTAGTAATCACCAGTTATTAGCATTTCTGTGACATTTCTGCAATTTTTTGTACTGATCATTGCTCATTCAAACACTTCTTTAGAAGATGAAATACTGGTTTGAGTATGACAAAGAACCATATCAAACTGGGCAAAAAGGCATTTAAGAATTACATAACATCTCTACCTTTAGCTACGCACAGGAGTGCACACTCAACTGCAAACTCAACTGACAAATGTAATTCCGTAAGTAATGCTCATTAATGACTCCTTGGTCAAATACTGGACCTGTTTTTAATATAAGTCAAACTGAAACTTTGAAATCCCAAAATATGGATCTTCTGATCAGCCTCAACTCTGCTCACTAAGCTATGTTCCTCTTGCATCCACAGTACATTTATCCTTACTTCTCCCATACAGAAATGAAAATAATAGGCTTCTCACTACAGTTTCCTAATGCCACTTGGTGGGGTGTTAGCTAGTTAGAATAATTTGTCACCAATCAGAGCTAAAAATATTTTTCTGTTCATTTTAAGATCCTTAAATAAAATGTAGTGTATAAAGGATGGATATAGCACTAAGACTTAAATCTCGGTAGAAAACAATTTCCTTAAAAAAATGAAATAGGAAATTTCATTTCTATAGACACACAGGGATCTGTCTGTAGTAATGAGGATTTTCATTGTTGTTTTTTATTTGTTCAATCATTCAACATAATAATATAAGACTGATAAGTTCATTAATAAGCAATTACAGATAAATATATGAACAGGTAAAGCATCAACTTTTGTGTTTACAGTATATTTCATTCTTTAGTTCCAACCTACAAAAGCCTATAGATAAAAATAAGAATGTTCAATTCTTTTCACTGGCTAGAATACAAAACTTGCAGGTTCATTAAAGTATAAATAGACAATATAATTTTACTGTCATAATTCTTAATTATATTAATGTAGAATTAATTACAATCAACAAAATCAAAAATTAATGAGTGCATCACATCTTGTATCCCCTCTCTTCCTAAGCTATATCCTAAGAACTGGTTTTGACTCTCATCCAATCACATGAAGAATTAATATTACTGGACTGTACAGATGGCCAATTACGTGTGTGTGTATCCCCATTTATATAGGATTATAACTTTATAGCTATTGTCAATTATGAAGATAATCTTGCAACACTTTTGACCTCTTCCTCATTTCATTATTAAAGAGTCAATCTAAATTTGATCAAAATAAGATTTGACAGTATCTCTAGTGTTTTTTAATTCAACATATTGTTTAACATAACTATTTAAGCAACCTGAAAACAAAACAAAACAAACAAACAGAAATGATGGAAATACAATCACAAATTTGAGGCCTAGAAAATTATTTTCATTTTCCAAAGTATTTTTTATAAGATATATTGCAGAACCTTGCTTTTTTGAACTGGGACATCCAAGAAACAGTGAAATAGTTAAAAATCAAGGAAACACTAAAAGTAACAAACAAGAGAGACTTGTTTTTAAATACATCATTTACAAAATGTATCTTGCTTATTAAGAAATAAAGATTGACATTCTTTCTACAAATGCTAAATAAGACATGGTAGGTACACTTCCATCCTATGATTTCCTTGAGTAAATTACATCAGTTGCAAGGTAAAGGAGTGAAAGCTTTTACTTTGCTACTTTGCTAAATGACCAATTGTGATGGATCTCCTGCGAAGTGAACATGCTTAACCTTGATGGCAACTACAGCCCTGGAAGTGTAGCAAGAGTTGTAGAGAAGCACAGAGAGGCAGCCCTTGCTGGTTGGATTGCACTGCAGCCCTGCATTCTGGCAACATCTTATCCCTGCTATTAGCTAGTTACATAACATATCACTTTCCAGTGCTGCTTTCACTAAAAACCACAATTTTGCTGCTATTATTGAGGGCTCCTTATAATATCCAATAACATTAAAACAGTTCTAGAGTTCTATTTCTGCTTTGATCAATACACTAGTCCTACAGAGATTAAATATATATCTTGGAATCATCCCTCAAATTCTTAACTAGTCATAGAAAAGTCTACTTAACAAGATGAAGAAAAAGTCAATGTCTGATTTGCATAATCATAAAATGTTATAATTAGGACAGAAAACTTTGTTCTTACAATTTTAAGCTCTAGACTCCTTTGCAAAGATCAATGAAGTATTAGAATTTATATCAAATCCAGAAAGAGGCTTTGCAGTATTTGACAATGTTCAGGGGCTTAATAAATCTACTTATACAGATTGCTTTGAGGGAACTACTTATTTAATTAACTTAATTAATAATACCATATACAGACTTTCAGACAAAACATGCATTTTACTTAATTTCTTAGCACAGATAAGGTTGTCTATTTGCAAGAAATCCTACTGAAATCCAGAAAAAAAGAATTAATGCTGATAACACCTTTTTTGCCAATGTGAACTGCTCTAGAATTGTCAGCCTATTTTCTGCCTTTAGCTTGGCCAAGCACAGAAGAAACACATTACCTCCTTACTTCTTTAGCTTTCATTAGAATTTCAACGCAACTTAGTATTAAGAGAAGTCTAAAGTTTAATGATATCATATATCTAGGATTAACATGCTATTTAATAATTTTAAGACATTTAAAAAGAAATAAGAAAATATTCCTTTTTTTTCTTTTTCGTATTAACAAGTTATACATATCCTTAGAAATAATAAAGTTAAGGAAAACATAAAACATCTAAACAGAATATACTTTTTTTTTTAATTACTTCATCTGGGAGATACAATTTCATATATAAAGGTATATATACCTGTATCTTTTTGTTACACAGGATTTTTACGACTATTACTTGCATTTTAATATAAATGTTATTATAAATTGCATTAGATCTCCCCTACGAGTTTAATTTATGAAGCCATACTGTGGTTGATGGTGGCAGCTGAACTCCTCAATGAAATTAATTAAAGGATAATCTCCATTGCTTTGTAACATACAAACCAATAAATGGCTGCTGAGATTAATAGCTTAAGCGAAGCGAAAGTGTTTAAGGAATTTCAAACCCTATTTATTATGCACACCCTAGAAAGCAAGTAAGCTTATATTTATACAGCAAACTGGAATATTCAATAAATAAATAAATAAACAAGAAAACATAATTTCCTTCCCTTGTGATTATTTGAAAGTGATGCTTCTTTCTTTGACAATTCTGTGGCATACACATGAATTTGGCTAGAATGAAAAGCGAACAGAATGAAACAAAAAAAAATGTGTTGGCTCCTTTTATTCAATGTCTAAAACAATCATTGTTCAGGGAGAATACTGGAAAAAATGTATTAGAAGAACAAAATATTATTGATGAAAATATGAATCACTTTTTGAAGAGCATTCATTTGTGAAAGCTCAAGCTTTGATATTCAAGACAGTATTTCCCAAACAAAATGTGGTAAATGATAAAACTAGCTTGGGAGAGTGTTTTCTCTGCAGCAGCAACTGCAGGATCTTTTAGGTGAAATTGGTTCTGCATCCTCACTGAACCTCTTAAAGCCAGCAGAAATGACATTTCAGTGATATTTAGGCCATCTTTTGGCCTTTGTAAAAGCAATGGGGATATAGGTGTGTACTGCAGCAGATAGGAAGCTTGCTTTGAAATTTTGTCCAAAGGAAAATTTTTCAATGGCATTTTCAAATGAGTTGAAATAGGTTCTGTTTTATATGATATGAATTGAAAGCTCTTTTTAAATAGTAAATAATAATATTTTGTCTCATCTCCTTTATACAAAATATTCTTCTAAGCGTTTATTTCTTATTAATGTAAGACTAATAAGCACTTCCTACAAACATCCTGTTTTTTTAAAAAAAAAGTCTACCTTTCATTATCTTCTTGTATCACATCTCTCTCACCTAAAAATCCTTGTCAAATTCTTCAATTTCCATTTTAAAGGAGGAGTTTATTTTATTTATCTTGCTATTGTAATGGGAATTGATTTTAAAGATAATGATATGGCTTAAATTTGCCCTGTCAATTATGTATATATAAATATACATATGTAAATATGATAACAGCTCAGCTTTTCCAAATAAAAATCTATTAATTGTCATCAGAAGACTAAGATTTGTTTCAGGATAACAAATTATTTAACAGAAGAAGGGGAAAAAAAAGGAAAACCTAAAGTCAATGCATCACTGCCTGGTTGCTAGCATCTGCTCTAGTTTCATGTCTGCCTGCAAAACCTGCCTCGGGAGCTCCTCTCTCTCTCAATCCATCTGTGTGAGAATGAAAGAGAAAGAAACAGAGAAATCTCACAGGATGCTCTGGCCACTTTATCTTTGCTTTTCAGTTTAACTCTTTGTTGAGAAATAGGAAACATTTGGTGGATGAAGAAGCAGAATTAACGTTACAGTCTAAGTACATTTAAATCTATATGGACTACTAATGAACCAAAAGATCATGAATTGCATTTTCCTAAATATTGCTTTCTCTGAATTAAATTCACAAATAAATATACTCCAGCTTTTTTTCTCTTTCTCCCTTAATTACATATGTGGTATTTTACCACATTAGTGTAGACTATTCTTAGATTTTTCATTACAAAGGTACCAAATGATAAAAAGCACCCAAAAACTGTTCACATTCTGCTAGTTTCTTTGTTATATGGACCCTAAAGTAACAGGGACTGTAGGAATAAAAAAAGTTTTATTTAAAAGAATGTATTTTTTTCCCTGAAATCATGTTTTAGAAATCCTATACTCAAATAAGTATTTTTAAAGAGAATATTCTGAATTTGGAGGCTGAGCTCTTCAAAAAATCACAGCTCAATCTGGTAACATGCTAAGAAATGTCCATCGCTTTCAGTAGATTTCAGGTCTTTCTCCTTTACTCCAAGGAGGCTCTTCTCCGCTGAAGACAATAGTTAATTGCTAATTAACTATTGCTAATAGTTAATTGCTAATAGTTAATTGCTAATTTCAACATATCCAGTGCCTGGTGTACAACCTACACTGATCGGAATTCCATCTCCAGTAATAACTTACTACTTTGCAAAGCCTTTTTTAGATAGCTAAGCTGAAGTATACTAGGTATTAGCTAGTACTATATTTATGCCATAAATCCTCTATATAATATTTGTTATCCTTCATATTTAATCATTATTTCAATCCAAACTGTAAGAATATCCTGCCACTGATAAAAATACTACTTCTGTTTGATCTGAACTTGATATCCCTGACACAATTATTATCTTGTAGCTTTTTATACAATGCACTTTTAGTGTATTTAATATGCAATGCAGAACAGATTTCTAATGAGATTTCTCCTTAATAAAAGTTTTATTCGATAAAAGTTTTCTACTCATTAGGTGAATATAATAGAGCTTAGTTTAAACATTGGTTTTGGTAATCCCAATGCATGTTGTGTGTTGTTCCCGAGTTACACAAGATCTGTTCCAGTTTGTGAATTTGCTACAAAAGATTCTTTAGCTACACTTACCCAAATTTAAAGCTTGAAAGACTTTCTGAAAAGCTTAAGAGTGAAACATTGTTGTGAAGAAAGACTAAAGAGACCTAAATAGCTCACAGAGACCTAAATAGCTCCTTGGCTGTAGCTGGAGAGCATAGACAGACTTCTGCACGTTCCTTGCTAAATACACCACTTTAACTGGCTTCTGCACATCTGTGTATTTAAATCAAAACCACAGTGATCATTCTAGAAATGGTGAAGTAGCATTTTCTCTTTCTCAACTTTTGGGTCTTCTGCTTTCTGACCTGTTACTTTTAGAATCATAGAATCAAAGAATACTTAAGGTTGGAAGGGACCTCAGAGGTCATCTAGTCCAATGCACATGCAGGGTCACCTAGAGCACGTGGCACACGGCTGCATCCAAGTGGGTTTTAAAGACCTCCAAAGAGGGAGACTCCACAACCTCTCTGGGCAGCCTGTTCCAGGGCTCTGGCACCCTCACTGTCAAGAAACGCTTCCTTAAGTTCCTATGGAACTTCTGATGTGGCCATTTCCTCTAGTCCTATCACTGTCCACCACTGAAAAGAGGCCAACCCCATCCTCCTCCCTCCCTCCCTTGAGGTATTTATATACACTGATCAGGTCCCCCCTCAGCCTTCTCTTCTCCAAGCTCAACAGTCCCGGCTCTCGCAGCCTTTGCTCATAAGGCAGATGTTGCAGGCCCCTGATCATCCTCATAGCCTGTGACGGATACACTCTTTTCCCAGCTCAACCTGGCCTGTGCCTTGCATGCAGCCCTGTTCAGTTGCTGACCACCAGCGATTTATCTAATCCTGGTAGGTGCCACCATCCTGATTTCTTCTCTGACTTAGACTCAACATAACATTCCTGAAGGCTGCATCCGAAAGGGGAGGTAGGGCTAATACACTAGCCAATGACCCTCTGAAATGAAAGAATGACTATAAGTCAATCATCTTATCCTATAAATACGTGGACAGCCCAAGAGCCCCTTGAGTTCTCCTGGCATGGCAGCGGGCTGCACATCAGGATCTCCCCTTGAGCAGGGACGCCTCTCAAGGATACTCCTCGAGGT
>JAUBOD010000971.1:6697321-6716145 GCA_032353885.1 Nothura maculosa | reverse complement strand
AGTACTTGCCACTTGCCCTCGTTAGACTTCCAAAGATGTCTCACTGCCCAGTCACCCAGTCTGTCCAGGTCCCTCTGGATGGCAGCACAGCCCTCGGGGCTGTAAGCTGTTCCTCCCAGTTTGGTATCATCAGCTCCATCCCTTCATCCAGGTTGTTAATGAATAAGTTGAACAGGACCAGACTGAGGACTGACCCCTGGGGGACACTGCTCTCTTCTGCTTGGCATTTATGTAATATATTAGGCTTTGTCTTCAGGAAATAGGATTCTCAGTTCCACTTCTGAGCCCTGATTTTGTATCAGGTGAATCCCAAATGCTAAAACAGTTACTTTTATCAAAAATCATAATTTCTAGGAGAGAGACAAACAAAATACGAAAAATATATATTTTTTAACATTTTAGTGCATTACTTAAATTTGATGCTCTCTTTTCATAATACCTATATAAATATGTAGGGCAAATTCCTAGATGCTGATAAGCATTGAAAATGCTTATCCATGCAGAATTCCCTTTATTGGTGAATAAGAAAATAATAAAAAATAGTTTGCATATTTATGGGACCTTTCATCCAAGAGTCTCCAAGGGGCTACGGAGATACATATGTTCATAATAACATTTCATCTTGGAGCTAAGGAAATGAAAGGCTAAAAGATTAAAGCCCAAACCTTTAAAGATGCATTTGGAACTAATTGGAGCCTTGGAAACTTTTCAGGATCTGCATCTAAGTGACTTGTCCAAGGACACACCCTGTGAGCAACTGGAAAATAAAAAAATAGGTGTCATGAATTCCCTTTTCATTATTTTAAGGTCACAAAAGAGGAATTACACACACAGAATAAATATATGTAAAGAACTACATGCAATCCATAGAAGATAGATTCTCCTATCAATTAAAGTCCTAAGACATACGATAGGATACTCCAAACATGCTTGTAGAAAGTATAGATTATTAGTGTATGTGAAGAGCCTCTAAACTTGCAGGAATCACTATCATAGTACATATATGTCTGCATGTGTTTGTGCACACATGCCTGCAGTTCTACAGGACTGTCTGCATAGTGGAGGGGAGTTGTTATGGCAATTTTTGCCATCAAAATTAAAAGATTAACCTTTCTATCTAGGCATCAAAAAAACGATGAGTTTTGGGGTTTGGTTTTTTTTTTTTTTTTTTTTTCCTTCAAAAGGAAATCAGAGACCCCAAAGGACTTAAATTTGATGATGGGAATACATCCCTCAAGAGACTCCATAATCAGTTTCCAGCTCAGGAGATTCTTCATTTACGCTCCATGCAGGCTCATAGAAATCATGTTAACAAAAAAAAAAAAAAAAAAAAAAAAAGGAGGAAAGAAGGAATTAAGTTTTATGTGATCATAGTTTCTTTCAGAATTTTTACATACAATTTGCCAACCTTATAATTCCTAATTTCTGGGCATAGTTTCTGTAAATAAGATAAACTAAAGTTATAATCCTGCTTCTGTCGAAGCTACCATCGACTCTAATGGTACACAATTGGACTTTAAAGAGATTTACATCATTTACTAAACATTCTGATATTAAAAGCTCTGCTTACAAGATGAACTAAAAGTATAATCAGAATCTACAGCATTTATAGTCTTCTTTGTAAAATATATTGTAATTACTTTAGATATATAATCAACATTTGTCACAATACAGAATTTTACATTATAGGATAAAGTTAAAATATATCTTCATTTATTTTCAGGATTTTTTTTTCAGAAATGGTAGAGAACTCTTAGCTTGGGATTTTAACGAAAATATTTACTTAAACAGAAAAGCATACATTGAAAATTTCAGGTATGAAGAAAACTGGAATGTAAAAGAATCCTCCTGGGTGAGATTTTTCACAAGGCAACACTAAATGAATCATAGTTTTTAAAGAGGAAGATGCCTAGAGCAGGTGAGATTTACATACTAATTAGAGGCAAAGTTTATTCAGGCTCACAGAACAATCTATCTTCAATCACAAAATAGCATCTGTTTTAAAAGATTCTAGCTTGACTGCTGGAATTATGAAAACTAAAATATTTCTCTGCTTCCATTATGTATTATTGCTTTGGGAGTTTATTCTACATGGAGTACACTCTTTTTTTTATTTCACATTTAAGTTAATCTCTGTTCAGAAGTAATTTTTGCTGAAATCACAATTTCATATAGAGTTAATATAGCTAGGATATAGTTAAATAGTTAAAATGTAGCAAAATATTGTAAAATAGCAAAATAGTTAAAATCAAAGTGGATGTTGCATGAAACAGTAACTATCCAAAACAAGTAAGCGCATAAATACAAAGGACTGGGGGGTATCTCATAGCTGAAAAAAATACGTTAATCAATAATGCTCACTTTTAATTCAATTGTATTTCTGTTACTCCAGTCCACAAAGTTATCTACCTTCTCCTATAAGACAATCTTGTCCTTCTCCATTTTATTGATTCCTTTCTATTTATCCAACATAAGCAAAATTTCATCAGCATTCTCCTCATAATTGCCAATACTATCAGTGAAATTATTACACCAAAAAAAAAAACATTATTTTGGGAATGTGCTTCTTTTGAAACATTTAGAACATTCATTTGAAACATTTAGATAAAAATATAGCACTAGATATTTGAACCTGAATGTTCAAAAAACTGAAGTATCAATTTGTGTAGTCAGTTCAAAAGTGGTGCTCAGTCTCATAAGAAGGAAATTCAGAAAATTTAAAAGAAGGAAATGAATCAATCATAGGCATCAGACAATTTAATTAAATAATTTTTTACTTCATATTCAAATAAATCTTGCTATGCAGGGATGTTCTACTATTAACCACGGACTCCCTTTCAAGACCAGAGGTTAATCACTTCCAAAGACATTTTGTCCATTTTTCCTATGTCAGAAAATCCTTATACTAAGAAAATAAGCTTTCATCAGTCACAAACTGAAAAGATTCACCCATAATAATTGTTTGATTAGTAATATTTTCGTCCTCCATTTTTAAACAAATATCATGCCTCTTTACCTAGATGGGTCTTCCATTTCTATCTATAATTTACTTCCAGATGATATTTTAAGATTATGGTCCTCATATACAACTTCTATCTGCTCATTCTTTTGCATGCAGACATAGTAAACTTTGTCTTTCAAATACTGGTGAGAATGAAAACCTCCTTCTGTCTCTGTAAAAGCTGAGTTGAAATCCAAGTTCTACAATCTTACATGCTGAGAAGATATTTGCTGCTTTCCTTAGACATATCCTGAACCAGAAAAAACAACAGTAATAACAGGTTAAGTGGTTCTATTCGATCTATCACCTTACTTGCCTTAATACAGATGGCTCTATGGCCAAAAGTCCACTGTGCAGTGTGTCCTGTAGTCTCGAAGAACAGTTTTGTTAAATAGGGGTTATTTCACTCTTCAGTCTATTTAAAGTTAAAAACAGTTTTGCTCGACTAAGACTTAAGAGTCAAGCCCTTCTCATCTAGTGAAATGTAAGATTATATTACTGCACAGGGTGCAAGGTCATGTGAAGAATATTACGCTTCAGAAAATACAGATCTAAGCAATACAATATATGCTTTTAGAGCATTAAGCAGCATTGCAGTTAGCTTAATACAGTGTGAAAAATTTTCCCTCCCTATAACAGCACATATTTTGGACAGCAGTAGCAGTTCATCATTTCCAAAACTTTTGATTGCAAGACTCTTCTGGAAATCAGTTTTGCAAAAGTAACAAGAGTTTGGACAATGAATCTGTTGGTATATAAATGGATCCCAGTATAAACCTAGCTAGAACACAAGCAGGTTCAGGGAAATTCACCTAGAAGACAAGCAGGTTCAGGCAAGAAGATAGGTGCAATGTAGCCTACACAAAACCAGTGGCTCAGAGACGCTGTTACCTTGGAAGGAGGATTTCATATTTTCCCTCATTTTTTAAAACTTTTTTCTATATGACTTAGTCTATAACTGGAAATAATTATTCATCCATATTTAACAGACAAGATTCAGAGTACCGTGATCGCTTTGTACTGTACTAAGTAGAAAGAAGGGCAAAGAACTTTACTGCCATGCAGACATCCTGCAGGGATGACGACCTAGTGGAGTGGGTCCCATACCATGTCCCCCTCCTTGCAACTAGCACAGAGAATTGCCAGGGGAAATAGGACAGGATTCAGTCTTCCCAGCAGGCTCCCAATGTGGCAACAACTTCTCAGTTATTGGCAACTAAAGGAATTTTCGTGCAGACCTCAAGCACACAGAACAAATCTAAGGAGTATGAAAATAACTTTATGGTCTTTTATTATTCAAGATGTATGTTCTTATATTCTTTGTTTTTTAAAATAACATTGCAACAGTGTTGAAAGAAATAACTGCATTGCACACTGTTATGATCACTGAACTCCAGGACAGTATTCAGTTATTTTCATAATAATGCTTTTTTCTTGTTGAGAAATGCTGATCTTCTTGATGATCATGACTATAGGGTAAAATTTAATTAATGCTGTCTTAGTTTCCTGCATGTAACACTTGTTGGTATTGTCATTGTCATAAATGGAAACAATTAACAGTGATAACTGTTGATAACATTCTGTAGTCTCAATCTTTTAAAATTAGCAAAATTCTAAAAGGATGGTGGAGTAAAAGTAACAGGCACAAAACAAGAAAAACACATAACATTTAAAAATGCATATGAATACGTTATATTACTGAATTTTAACTGGTGCTGCCTATAATTTTTCACAAACATGAAGATGTGTGCTGTAATAGTCACTTTAATTATAAATCATAAGAAAGTGAATTAAGAGAGAATGCAGTTACTCGGCTCATCTCCTGGCATGTGATATCTGACCTATGAATTGGTTTCAGTATGTAATCAATCAGCTTAACAAATTAAATGAAAAGATACAGATAGACACAGATTCCTTATATTACTACCAGAAATTCACCTGAAGAGTGTGATAGGTTTGGGCAAAAAATATCATAGGACAACCTTATATTTTAAAATGCAAAAACCATGGTAATTACTTGTGTGAACTGTAACTAATCATAATTCATAACATTCATATAAATGTATGCTTCATAAACTACCTTGCTTTATGTTTTTCACCCAATAATAAAACCTTCTGTATGACCTAACTAACGTATTCTAAAGAATAGTAGGTCTGCATATTAAATACCGAATTCATAAGAAACGAGAGGTCATGGACAGAATTTTAGACAGATTAGTGTTGTCTAGATAGCTAGATAGAATAGTGTTAACTATTAACCAAATAAGATCCTATTACAATTCAAGAGACAACATTAGCCATATTACTTACATAACAATGGAAGTTCTGCTAGAAACCGGGGTGGGGGGGAGAGAGAAGAGGGCGTGGAGACATCTAAAATGAAATCTGTACTTTTTTACTAGAAAAACATGCTATTAGGCTTAATGAACATAATGAATATTTTTCATGAGGATCTGGCTGAGTGATATTAAATTAAGAGAATTATCTTGATAAAATACGAAAGAAATTCAAATGCATGATGTCGGGAATTGGGAAAGGACAGTATTCACAATTTCCACTTAATAGTTATTTCCTCATCTTTTTTTTATAGATAATGAGCACTGTCAGCTGCAGATAAAGTTGAAGTCAGCTGACTGCTTAGCATTTCCAAAACTGACTCCTTAAGTATAGCAAAATATGTACTCCAAATAATTCCATGCTCACCCCCAGAATCCACCGCCATGTAATAATATCACTAACACTACAGCGACAGTGTGCATGAGTGCACAAGGCACAGTGAACGCAGTTTAAGAAATGATTCCTAAATCCTTTCCTAATTTTACTAGCAACATTTCAATAGAAGAGTTGTAGTGATGTCTAACAGTTCTGTAATTTCTTCTGATATACTAAAAGAAAAATCTAGAATATGAAACTATGTGGTTTATCCTAAATTATTAAAACTACACAGTACATATCAAATCAACATTGAAAGCATATTTCTGAGAGTGTATGCTTGCTGTACTGCTTGGTTTTCATTGAATCACTAGTTCACAGAGGATATTCTAATTACTCATTCAAATTAGCTGTTTTAATTATTGATGAAATTTTAGAAATGAATTTTATAGATCACACAAAATGCAACACAAAAAAATCAAACTCAATCCTGAGTACATTAGTGCCAGTTGCAATTTTGTACAGTGCCAAACACAAACACATATTCTAAGTATCTAATGAGTTAGCTATGCAAATAATCCAATGTTATCATTATGGAAAATGTAATGCAGTATTAATAAATAAATACATTAAAAAATACAATTACATTTAGTTTCTGCAGTGGGCCAGATCTAGCACAAGAGTAAATCAATAGACCTCTATAGAAACTAAAACACTTTTGACAATTTGCTCAGGATCTAGCCCTCTATGTCTTACTGAAATAATTTTTTTAAATGATTAAGTAAAGTACTGCACATATAAGGCATTGATTTTTACCATTGATTTTGTGCTGGCATTTGAGCCAAGCCTTAAAAAGCTTGAACGCTTTATGTATTTACAGCTGTCTGTTGGCAAGGAATAATTCATTCACTCCAAATAAAACATGCCTTTGAAGCTTATAAAAACAGAATTGTGGAAGCCAAGATTTGCAAAAAAAAAAAACTTTATTCAAAAAAAAAACCAGAAAATATATTTAAAATCACTGAAACAAAGGCACAAATGTGCTGGTTTTTTTTTATTTTTTGAGCTTCTCAGACAAATAAGACAAATAAAGATTGGATTCTGCTCCCAACGGAGCTGTTCCATAAGCAGGGACCAAAGATTAATGAGTCATCATCTGACAAAAATATTTCCAGGAAAAAAAAAAACTAAGTATATTGTTTAGCAGGTGAGGTTAAATATGTATGTAGGAAAAATTTGTTTGCCTATCTCTTTATGTTTCCTAGTCAGACAATCCTTTCTTTCTTTACTAATCAGAGACAGCATCAAACGCAAGTGCAATACAAAAAGAATTGATCTTTGATTCTTTCCAAAGCCCTTCTCTTAAGATTGTTCCATTGCAATATAACTTATTGACATTACTTTTAAAAGCTAATATCTACATATAAGGGAACTATCAAAGAGACTATTACATATTTATTGAAACTAACAACATCCTGCAATTCTCAGACGTTTAACATGCTATCCCAGAATAAAATAAATAAAAAGTGAATTTTCCCCCCTTAACAGAACACAACCCGTGATGCAAAACCAAAGAACACTGCTAACTGTGAGGTTTTTGTCAAAGTAAAGAAAAGAATGATCAGTAAAGAGAATCCTTCACCATTCAGACATATATTTTCTCTTTCTGAGGCTTTCAGTGACCTTTGGTTGAGCATGACATGCAGAAGAGATTACAGATTTATCAGTGTTGGTAGCTAACATTTCAGTATATTTATATAAATTTGTGACAGGAATTGAAAAAACAGCTGCTAAAATATTTGCTTTTAAGTCTCACAGAGTGACAGAGAATATATGAATCATGGTCTTTACTATTTTGTTCACATTAGTTGTGATGAGGAGGACTTTTATTCCCATTGCAGGGATTGAAAAAACTGAGGCAGAGAACGGACAGTCCAAAAACATAAAAAAGGTCAAGACAGTCAACAGATGGAGCCTGAGTTGCAAACCTAGTTCTGTCCACAGTGAAACATGAATAAAGTTTGCTTTCAAATTTCATAATGATTGAAAACTCCAGTAAGACCAGCATTAACTACACCTATAAGGAACTTTCACAAATAAGCCCCCTCAAAAATATAAATCTCTGTCAGACGTTTATTTGTGCATCAGCTAAGCAATAATCACTGGTCTCATGAATGAAAAGGACCTGTTTTGCACAGGTCTATCCTTATTTTATAGAAAATAAGGATAACAACAGGGCAAATTCACACCACATTTCTGTGGCCCATACATTTCATTAGCCCATGTTTATGCTGTTATTCAGCAGCCTGTTTATCCTTTGAACAAACTACAGTATTTGGCACACCTTTTGTTTTTGAATGAAGGTGAAAAACAAACTTCCATCATAGTTTTAGCATATTGATATTACCATATCGGTAATGTTCAGGGAAAATCAACCACAGACACATTCTGCCAACAACCTCACCTTTTTCTAATCAGAAGAGAGGTCAGGTAAAGCTGTCCTAGGAATTATTTAGGGATTCTGGCTGCACAAAATTGATGTCAGACATAGCTTGCAATTGTATCTTATTCCCTACCATGATACATGACAGCAGCATGAAAAAATATGGACATAATCTCCCACACTTTGACAATTCTTGTGTAAAAGTCCTTTTGGGAGCCATTACGGACTGCCACATGCTAAAGCTGCTGCTGATCTGAGACACTGTCACAGTGTGAAGCAGACCAGCAGATACTTCTCTTTCCATCTTCCAAACTCTTGGGTCAGTGCAGTTTCTTCAGGTCCTGGTAATGTGGGCTAACGGGGCTTAATAAAATTTTGTGCAAAAATGTTTTAGCATTAGATTTGCCTACTCACAGGTTCACAAGAGGTTCTGAAAAGTACTTTTCCTAAAGTTACAGCTATTTTGTTCATCATTTGATTGTTTTCAGGGGTATTGCTAAATCTTCTCAAGTATCCATATTTATCAACTTTGAGAGAGTTGCCAGCAGTCTGGCATTTCCTAATAAAGCTTTTGAGTCCAACTTAACACTGTTTCTCGCTGCACAGCTCCTGTTTTATAGCTACGATTTAACTATGACACTTTATATCACCAAGCAGCATTGTGGTTCAAACTATTCAAACTAATTTGAATAATGAGATTAAAAGAAAAAAAAAGGCTCAGATAGTTGAAGTGATATACCCACACTGCAAGGTCAATAGCAAAACTCAATTCTGCCTACTCCCCATCTTATATTTCATCCATGAGATGACAGCTGAGGCTTGGAATCCATGAATACATTTTCACTTTTTTATCCCTTGTTTATATCCATTCTCTTCCTGGCCGCCTTTCTTACATATTGCAAAGCTGACTTTTTGAGAGATTAAGCCAAGTAGCATATATTAACTATGGTTCATTATACACATCAATGGGGAAAAAAAATACTGGTTCTGAAAAACAGATGAGAAGAAAAAAAAAAGTGTTGAAATACCACTGCAATAACTTCTGATTTTATCATGACTTTTTAGATTTATAAATATTTTTCTGTTTATCAAAATGGAAGTAGACCAGATACACTTATTCAATAATTAGTACCCCCTGCTACCTATTCAGCATGAATCTTTAACCTCACTCAGCCATACTGGCTTTAAAGTTTTCATCTCAAGACAAATTGCAATTCTCTTTTATTATTTAACCCTTGTCAAGATGCACTATGTGTTTAATAACACACTCAAAAAATCAGTCTTAAAATTGTATTGTCAAATGATAACACATTTACATAGCATTCTTTAAGACTGTCGCTGGCCTAATTAGATGTCAACACTTCTAAGATCTATTAAAACATTCTCCTTGTCAATGTACTTCCTGCTAAGAAGAGTATACCTCAGTTTATGTAAAATTTATGTTTGACTGTAATCAATACCATACTTGAAGCCTCAAGATAGATTTTTCTGCAGTGGCATATAGATAAAAAAAATGCAAGCTTGTGTCCACCACACCCTATCAGAAATAACTGACTGTCTAACTATTCTCTTACTATTAAAAATTCATTCTCCTAAAATACTTTCAAAATTAAAAAAAAAAAAAAAAAAAAGAGAGAGAGCTAATGACTTTAATTAAAAAGGCTTCTGTGCTCAAGTTTCATGCACATTCATTTTCCTTCACTCGTCACAAAAAGCACATATGTATTACCTGAACATTAGAAACGTCCATTAGATATTCTGTGGTAAGATTAAAATGATCTTCCCAATATAGAACTAATCAGCCTACTTTCCAAACGAAACCAAATCCCATTAAATTTTCTATGAACAAGCTGCGAGCATAGAACTAAGTACTGTCAATTCTTACAGCTTCCAATAATTTAATAGAGACATCCCAGAAAATTTTACCAGCTGGGAATATGGGTCATCATGTTTAAAAATGTCAAGGCCATTTTATTATTAAAATTTTATCTTAACTCCCAAAACAGTTTTGCTACCCTTCTTGCCTTATGTAGTTACTTATGGGAATTATTTTTGTTTGTTTTTGTAGAAATAGCAAAAATACTTCATAGCTATCTTAGTTGCTCTATAAATGATACATGCAGTTGACAGAAGTAGGCTCAGCCCAAGCAAAATTTCACTTTAAATGTTGAAAGCACTCTAGACAGAAATTTTAATAAGAATACAGTCTTTAACATGCAAAAGATCTAAGGCACAGCACTATAGCACTTATTTTGAAGGACCCCATTTAACACCATTCTCAAATCCACAGCTTGAAGTGCAATGCACAGATTTCCCATGCAGTGGTTCTTATTGTTTTATGTGAAATTATCATCACTGAATTATATATTGCATGTTCTGTACAGCAGGGACAACAATGCTCTCCCCCCACAACCAGTCGTTATAACCACTACATTAGAAAGCCATCACCGTTTTTCCTTTCCAATTTTCTAGCTCAAATTATCTTGACACTGACATGGAAAATTATGCAGTCACTCTCTTGCCAGGATGCCAAATTTCTGTACAAGAGCTTAACAGTGTGTGCACCCTTGGAGCACCAAAGTGTAGGGCTGGAGATCACCCTATATGCATTGTATATATAACATATTAGATGTCTCTATAAAACAGACAACTTATTCCAGAGTCTTAAACAGTTCTACTATCTACTTACGTCTGCCCTTAGTAATTGAATAAGAATCTGACCAGAGAAAACATCAATACTGATTTACAATTCACTCATTATCTTATTTGGTACTAAAGCAATATTCAAAATAGGATAAGACTTGCAAGAGGGACCTTACTATTATGTATGCTTGGAAGTTATCTGGAGAAAACTCCATGTCTCCATACTGAATTCCTACACTGCCCAAGAGTGATCCTAACCAAAGCTAAGAGACACTTCATTTCCTACAGAGCTTGCGAACTTTGCGAACTCAGTTAGATTGAGAGCCACTATGCAAATAGATCTATATATTTTAAGGCAAGTTATTAGCCTATATAATGCCTTTCTATGAATTCATATTTCACAGTGACAAAGGCAAATACTTAACTATCAAATATAAACAGTGTACCTAAAGTATCAGATGATCATTTTGAATCCCATGTTCTTTCAGTCTTACCCTTGTAAACAACTATGGCTCTTTCTAATGATTCAGATATGATATCTTGTACCTTACATAAAGTAATCTGCAATTTCTTTTAGATTATCTTTAACTGATGGTAAGGATGGTAAGAAACTGCTTCCAGTGAAATCACATTTAAAAATGAAAATTAGTTGCCCAATTAGTTGCATGCTTTTTTTAAATTTTGTCTGTCTGAGGGACTTTACTGTGATAATTTCACTATTTGTTAACTTGGCTTTGAAGTCTGCTCCATCTGCTTTGAAATATGCTGTTACTAAAGAACCATTTATAAAAGAAAAGTTAAGATGTAGTAAAAGGTGTTTGGAAAGATAGTGAAAAAAAAATCTCCAAGAGAAAGAATTATCTGGAGACTAATGAAAAGGATACAATAATAATATTTAGGATAATGAAATTATATCCCAAATATAACTGAAAACTTATATATAAAATATAAATGGCATGATATATAACTATATCATAGATATATACCTAATACATAAAATACCTAAACATAAGAAATGATATTTTTAAATGATGAAAAGTATCCAAAAAGGAAAGGTAAAGCCAATGTATTTTCCATATATTTCTGGTGGCAATTTCTGACTGCATGAATTCATATGAGGTGATGCACACAATACTTCAGATATTTTCATACTGAAAAAGTAATATTGGATATTATTTTGATAAAAATACATTTTATTGGATACACATTCTACTGTAGAATCCTGAGCACTCATAGCAGGTTGAAAACCTATGTATATGAACTATTTTTAAGGTTGGAGCTCATCCTTTCTTTTTCCAGTAAGCTAATCTTGATTCATGACTGACTTCCTATGCACTGTATGTAGCAAAACAAATCAATAATAATTTTATTATGTTATTATTGCTTAAATGATAAGCATACTGTAAACTTAGATGGTGAAAAATTTTCAGATTAAATTTAGTTAATACACTAAGTTCTTAAAGAAATTTTGCTGTTCTAAATACAGATCATTGTCAATGTCTCAACTATTGGGTGTTTAATGTTAAGCAGTTACTCTATTATTACTCTATTACAGATTATAACTCTAATGCCTCACATTGTAAAGGACTAGAATAAAGACTAGCTTAACTTTGAGCATTGATGCTATTGATAAATGCATAGAGGAAGCTGAAGTTCACAGACATCATAGGAATTGCTTTCAAATTTTCTTCTGACATGAGTGACATTTTCTTCTGACATGAATATGAGTGATCTGCTACAGTAAACTTTACAATGCTACAGTTTTACACTGTCATACAATGATGCAAATATTAATTACAGGAAACTTTAGAACTTCTGATTTAACATGAAGAAAACAGGCCTATCCTTTTCATTTCATTTATATATAATTTAATATATATTCTGTTTACACACACACAAATTTAGAAACATATGTATATATTGCATATTTTATATTAAATAGCTCATTAAAGAAACCCACCAAGAAAAAGAGACAATTTTTTGTTAAGTCATTGCAAAGAAATTAATTTCCAGTTCTACTGTAAACTCCCATTTAGAGTTATTTTAACTCATATAAAATTCAGTGGTTCCCCTAGGGTTACAGAAAGATCCTTTATTTCACTAATTTTTGTGAATGGATGTGATCATATTTTCAGCAGAAAAACTATTCTAAACAAATATGATCATGCTGATATGATCATATATTAGTCCCTCTGATCATATAAAGTCCTTCTGATATGATCATGTTGATATGATCAAGTGATATCATATATTGCTTGGTAAGACTGGTCTGTTATGATGTGTAACTACTTGTATAAAAACTGTTTCTATATGAATATGAATAAACTTTATTTCCCTATGAATTCTTGCATCATTATTCTTAGTGCTCTACATTATTTATTATTATTATTAGCAAGTAGCATCTTGCCATGAATACTTTTCATTCTTTACTACCAGTAGAAACAGAATAATGAGTTATCTGGACCTTTCATTTCATCTATTATATCAGTTCATTAGCTTTACTTTAGCAGATGAGGAAAAAGGAAAACATACTAGGAAAACATTTTTTTTACATTAAATCAGATTCTTATTATTCCATCTTCTGAACCACCCATCCACTGGGTATCAGATTGTCTGTTTTATTGAGTTTATATCCTGCTCCATATGTATATCAGAAATATAGCTGGTATCAGAAACATGAAAGCAGAAGCCTGATCTTGCTCCTAATGAAATCAACGGCAAAGTTGTCATAGATCTAATTATAAGACTAGGAGTATCCTTTGATATGGCTACATAGGCACATCCTCAATATATCAAAGTATGTTCTTTGCATTATTCAAAACACATGACACTAGGAAAAAAATTCTTAATGTCATTCCCTAAATTAATTTAGGAGAAAATATAATACACTTTTTTCAAATTTAACAGATAAAACCAAGAAGTTATGTTCTCAGACAAAATTTTGTCTCGGGACAAGCCAAATGCACTCGCACCAAAAGTCTTGCACAACTACAAGTAAAAGCAGTTTCTGATTCCTAGTGTTTGTCTAGGCGAATCATCTTATTACATTCAAAGTCACATGCCTAAAACTATGCATTTACATTCACCTACTATGGCTTGTCCTAACTTATTTGCTTAAAATATATTTTATATATAAATAGCTTACTGACAATGATGGCAATCTTCTTTCTGTTTTCAAGGCCAAATGGAGACTGCCCTGATATTAGTAATCTTAATGCATACAGTATGTTTTACATAAAGATGTTGAGGCATGCATTAAACTCCATAGTTGGCAGAACTGGCCAACATTTTCTTGATTTTCAAAAATATTTATGCTGGCTGATCGGTGAGCAGTAGCTAAGAAATATCTTAATTTGGAAATATAACTTTGACTTTCCTAGATGAAGTCTAATTTTGGAAGAGTACTGCAATCCATTTCAAAACTCAGATGTTATGTGTAACATCAGATACCATGAGATAAATTTTCTTTCACATTTGAGAGGTCATGAAGTATTTAATTTGAAATAGAATGATTATAATCATATGCAAAGGCCAGTACCTTTGCAGGAACTGATGAAAGCTGTCAAAGTTTTCATTAGAAATTCCTATAATCAAATCTGCCAACTACATTGCTTGATTTCTATAAAAATTCTTTACTGATGCACTATGAAGCTGTAAAATATAATAGCAAACAGCTGGTCATAAAAGAAATTGATGATTACGGATTATACTGTAGTTACATTTTAAACTGGCAATTGCTAAATGAAATTATTTTGTTGCATTCTGAAGGAAAAGATAAAAATTTCCAAGCAAACTACAAAGATAAAATGTGTAATATCTTGGGGTTTAGTTGACAGAGTGGTAGGACTGAGAAAGGGTAAAGGATTTGAGTCAGTACAAGGGAGTCATCATGACTCCAGTCTGATTTGAAATCTCTGCATCTGATCCTTCTTCACCTGGCTTGGGTGGCAGTCCTACAAACCCCACCAGCATCAATGACTTTAAGAAAAACTACCTACACCAGTAATAAAGCCAGACTTCTCCCCCTTGCAAACTATTTTGCAAACTACTAAATTACTAACTATAGCAGGCACTGCATTCCTTTTAAATGTCAACTTAGATCAATCTTCAAAATATACAATTTCTATCATACTTTTAGGTATTAAGGTATGTATGGTAAGTTAATTAAGTTAGGCTTACCTTAATTGACACCTACAGTCAACATGAAAGTTCTAAATCACAAAGAAGCATTTGAATTGCCTATTCCTGTGTTACTTACCTTAAAATGAGGACCTCCATCAGAGACCCTAAGTTCCCCATGAGGCCGGAGAAGTTTCCTCTGCAAAGACTCCCACCAATGTGAATTCCCGGGGCATGCAAGAGAAGAATGCAATTTCCTGGCTCAAGGAACTGCATGAAAATGCCTTTTGCCAAGTATACCCTGGGGTACACCTGTGAACTCTGGTGGGACAGGCACAGCTCGGAACACGGTTGCCCAGATAAGGCAACCCATCCAATTATTCCAAATGGCTCTTTAGAGATGTCTACTTTTCAGTATTTACTGCACAGACACCCTCAGTACTATGTTCAGAATGTCTAAATACCCTGTTGGAATTGGAAACTCAATTTTCAGGTGTGTGACTCAAGAAAATTGAGCACTGATGATCAAAATCTAAACAGTAAGAAAAATATACCTGACAGCATACACAATATACCAATTTCTATACAAATACAGAGTCAATTCGCAGTATATAGTGTGTATCTTTTAAGCAAATGTAAAATAAACTCCTCTTAACTGTTAATAAAAATTAAAATATAAAAATATAGAATGTCTGAAAGAAGACTGTATTTTACAGATTTATATATTTTTATTTATTAGAATGTATATATCTAGATACACACAATATACAATAGTGTTTCCTACTGGTGTCTTTCTATGACTTTCAAGATATAATATGTATTTCAGCCTTTTGGACCTGATCATTCTGCTCTGGACCTTTTCCACCAGCGTCTCTAAGGCTAGATGACAATATCTTTTTCTCACTAATCATGATTTATTATAATTTAAAATAATGATTTCTTAATATTTGTTATTTAAAGGATTAAGTCCACAAATTTTCTATTGGACAGCTTTTATATTTGCTTAGTGATATCCGTTTGACTTTTTTGTCTTAGGTAAACTGGTAAAGTGATTCTGCAAGACCAATTTAAGATCGACACCTAGGAAATACCCTCTTAGAAAGACCAATTACTGGATCTACCCCTTCTATTAACACTCCTAAATCAACCTTGTCAGGTAGATGGTTCTTCTGGCAGGAATAACTATAGGGAGTCAAAAATGCATGAAGAATGTAAAGAGGTCTGTCTAAAGAGTCCTTTAAATGCAAGCACATCTCCACCTTCACAACAGCTAGGTGGGAAACCTTCCAGACAAGGAAAAAGGCTGGATTCTGAGAGCAAGCTAAGTGCCAGACCATCACGGAGGAACAGTGTCACTGTTTTTCACTTGTCTGCCAGTCTCACTGCAGGAACAAAAATGAGCTTGTATTTTGTACTCCAGTGGGATGATTTTATCCTGCAAAGCTAAATAAGACACTGAAAATTCCAAAATAATTAAAAATTATGAATAGTTTGTACTTCATATTCCTAGTGAGATGATAAGGAGTGAGAATAGTCACTGCAAGTAAAGCTTTGAAAGAAGCAGAAGCAAAAACTAAGTAAAGGCCAACAAAAAGCCTGGTTTTGGACTGGTTTTGAACATAACTGAAACACAGAGTCATGTATATACAGATTTGAAGGGCTCAATTTGAGTATAAAAGATGGATTTGTTTTTCTGTCACTCATAATGGTTTTGGATTTCACTTTTCTTATTTAAAGATGTCATTAAGAGGAAAAACAAGAAAAAAAAAACTACTTCAGGAATCAGTGGCATGAATAGTGCCAGGTCATAATCTGTCAAAAGGAGTGTCTTATTTTGCTATTGACAGATTCTTTTTGCTCTGTTTGTTTTCTAGAAATGTAAAGGAATAGTGAAACATCTGTATCTAAAAGGCTGAAGAAAACTAAGGTGGTGGAGAGGAGGATGAGGGCTCTGAGCCAGAACAAAAGCTCAGGTGGAATAGAGGCTAAAAATAATCTGTTGTTAAGAGCCTTAACTGAGCTACACTTGATTTTTTTCTCCACCTCAATTGGTGCCCCTCCTCTTTCCCTCTTTACTCCTCTTCTCTTTTCCATCCCTATTTTCTTTCATCCTTCTGAGTTGGGTTGACATCAGGGAAGAGGGACAGAGCAGGACAGAAAGTACAGCAAGTCTGAAATAAAAAGATATATACAAATAAAAGACAAAAAGGACACAGAAACTTCAGTGAATAATCTCAACATTTCAACTACATTTTTGATACTTGTGGCTGAAGAACAGTGTGACATTAGTCTGTTGAAAATCTGATTCTAACATGGGGAGATCTGAAGGTGAAAAGGAGATTTTTTTTTCTCCTCTGATTATGATAAATATTTCCATCATTCATGACTATTTGTGATCAAGTATCAGGAATTTCTGAAACCATTTTAAAATTCCTTAGATGAGATGACACAACATAGACTTAGGAATCTAATTTAAAAAAAAAACAAGTAAAGAAACAAATGGTATTCCTGATATACCTCATTTCCTGAATGCAAACCATAATTATATTTCTTGCAATATCCTATTTCATAGACATGTCTACAAGCGCAAATTTTACAGTCAGAATCCCTGGATTACCCTGAACAGTTTGTAGAATTAGATCCAGTGACTTCAAAAAGCAAAATTTGGTTATTCTGGAACTGTTATTGAGAAATTCACTTTTCCCTTGTATGTTCAGAAAAGCTGTGGTCATAAGACCTTTATATTCCTGTGACAAGCACTGTGTTCCTAACAATGATCTAAGATGCATGAGTAATCAATAAAGGGAAATACTATGACGCATAAATAGAAAAGGAAGGAATCAAAACTCCTTGAAATCAGCTGAAGATATTACCCTTGCAAAACTGTTTTAGGTGAATGTGCTCAGACAGTGAATTTTGAGGGATAAAACAAAAACCTAGGAGAGAAACATAGTTAAGGGGTGGTGAAGTATATAACATAGAAGAGTTACTGTAGCTAACAGCCTATAGTTCCTGGAGAATATTACTGCACTTTTTGAAAAAGTTATTTCAAAATTTTACATGCAGAGCTTCATCTTCTTAATTTCTCTCCTCAAATAAAAGTCTGTAAGATTTCTGAACCAGTAGCAATCCTCGTAATGTGTCTGCTAGAGCTTACAGCCGCATGCTATGTTCCCACTGTAGCAACACAGTGCTATTTGGAGAATTAACTCTTACTATTCTGAGTTTTGCGCTTATTGATGTTTTATTAAACAATTCATTTTTAATATGAGGTCATATTTTATTCAGACCTACACTGTGTTGTCACCCATTAAAAAGACCTGAGCTACTCTTGAAGCTTAGATGTTTGCCTAGATATTCAGTACCACATTTAGTGACATTTTAAGGGATAGGGCAAACCCTAAGAGAGGGACATATACATAAAGTGTATGTACATGAAAAGTTTCAGCATCTGTACAAAATCTTACAGAAAGCCTCAACATATATTCAGAAATATAAAAATATCATAATATGTAGGAGAGTGCGGTCATAATTTAGTAGGCCGTGGCATAAACAGACCAATGTTCTTGTATCCTGCCAACTGCCAAGTTCTGGTTATCGATCTAAACCAAGTCACTGACACTAAGCCTTATAAAATTCCAAATCTCTCTATAAAATTACCCATTATGAGTGAGTAAAAATAATAATAAAAAAATAAGTAATAAAAATAAATAATAAAAATAATAGAAATAAATAACAGAAATAAATAATAAATAATAGCATCTGGCTATTCAAAAACACAAGTTTAACCCTCATACTACAATAAAAGTACCTGCACCTGGGGAGGAATAACCCCAGGCACCAGTACCGATTAGGGGTCGACCTGCTGGAGAGCAGCTCTGAACAGAGAGACCTGGGAGTCCTGGTTGACACCAAGTTAACTATGAGTCAGCAGTGTGCCCTCGTGGCCAAGAAGGCCAATGGGAT
>JAUBOD010000971.1:6664205-6697221 GCA_032353885.1 Nothura maculosa | reverse complement strand
CTGCTCTAGGTGTGCCCGCTGGAGCGGGAAGGTTGGACCAGATGATCTCTAGAGGTCCCTTCCAACCTTATAGATTCAGTGATTCTGTGATTCTGAAAAGATACCAGTATTAATTCTGTTCTACTAATACTCAAAGATCTAACCTACGCTGTTCAGGTCCTTCCAGTTCATAATATAGTATTTTTTACTGTTTTATATTTCAGGGTCTTTTCCAAAAGATAGCTCTAGATAGCTTTCAGATTCAGGTATTCTGCTGTTGAACTGATGTTTTAGCATTGTGACTAGATACATGTACATTTAAGGTGTAAATCCTGTTTCCAAACATTTTCTAAGGTCTCTGAAATAACGTCCATGATCATATTCAACACGTTTAGTCTTGCAATTTTAGGGTATAATTCTGAGCAGAATCTATTGGAGATTCAGGTAACACTAGGATGAGATTATAAATGATGAGGAAAAAAATGTGTGAAGACACAGGGAAACTCTTGGAACTACAAAAATTTACAAAGATTTTTTTAGAGTCTCTAACTAGCTCAAGTTCTTTAAAAAGACATTTGCATTTCTGTAAAAATTTAATACAGAATTTTAAAACAAATTTAAGGGGAAAAAAACCTAAAGCATTGACAATTCTAATGGCCAGGAAAAAACATATACTTAAAATTTAATTCAAAAATTAATTTTTCAACAGAACAAAATCCACACAAAATCTGGACATCTACTTTAAATGTCACATCTAGGCTGTCCCTTTCTTCAGTGGAGAGATGCATTTTGAAAGGAAGACGGTTTATCTATGCTATCTATAGATGCTTCTCTTGCGATGTAATTCATAATTCTCTGGAGGTGTCTATATATCTCCATTGACTATAAAGCCTTGAGCAACCATGTTAGACTTCAGTGACTAACTTTTAGATGGCTGAAATGATGACTAGCTTAGTTCAGAAATCTATTTTTTTAAACAACAAGGTTAAGTGAGATGAATGTAGCCTTTTCTGTGAATCACTTCATCAAAAAAAATAGAGAAAAAATGTTTTGACAGGAATATTTTGACTGGTGTATCACTGATTTTAACAAGATTAGGGTTTAATTCAATACCTTTTAGTTTTTACATCACCAAGCACTGAAGGACACATCTTAACAAATGATATCACAATATGCTTCCCTTACAAGATAATACACAGTAAAAGTAACAGCACTATGCTGATGAATTATTCTCCCAAAGCAAAAGTGATATAACATCAAAATTTAAATCTAGCGTCTGTTTTCATAGTGCATACCATATATTAATTGCCTATGACTCACATGTGCGCGACCAGAAGATGCTAATCTGTTCAGAAGCAATATCACATTTGTCCCATTTTCAGAACTCTCATTTCACTACAAGCTTCATATGCCAGAAGATAGAACTCCATCCTTCTGCAATTTCAGAAATGTTGATGTAAATTTATCCAGTGCAGTGCAGATTAGAAAACTGACCTACTTTGTAGCACCTCAAGTGTTGGGTTTTATCGTCTGAAATCACTGTAAACAACAGATGAGCTCAAAACATAAAATTGATGCTTTGAGCACTTAGAATACATGAATACAGTGAAGCCTTTTTGCCACTATTCAAACTAATGGAAAATTTAGTTTTAATTATTGCTATGCAGTAACCATATAGTATTTCACAGATGACAGTTGGCATACTTTTTTTTTGCTGTTACTTTACTTCAAGCTTAAGATTTATTGGATGATGGATCTTTCAGAAAAATACTACAACTAGGCAGAACTTCTTCCTTTTCTTATTAAAAAAGGAACCTTCATTTGAAGCCTGATTCTGCAACTACTACATACATAGAGCTTCACAGTGAGTTTCTGTAACTTCCTCTGCAAACAGCAAGAGCTGTTAAAATTCAGAAATGCTTGAAAGTAGGCCTCATATGCAAAGATGCACAAAACTGTCTTTGTTACATTTTTACATTTTATTTCTTGCATTTAATTTGTCCATATTTTTATATCAAAGATGATGTCTAAGGTATTATATTTTAGTAAAACTAAGCATAAAAGAATACCACTACATCATAATCAATACTGTTTAAAAAGACCAAACATAATCAGCACTGAACTGTATGTACAAAAACAATTATCTGAATCTAAAACTGTAAATTAAGTCAGCCTGAAAACATCACATGCAAGGTACAAAGATGCAATGTATCCAAATGCAATGCATCCTGAAACAACCACTACTTTAAGAAATTGTATCTTATTTGACATATATGCTCTTTAACCTCTACATAGAACTCCTAGGAAAAAATGGAGACGGTTTTTCAGAAAATACTGTCAGTATGCTCATTACACACTTTCCTTCAGACCAAATTTAACTTGGCTTCAATCAGGTACAGAACTCCATTAAAAATTGATTTGAGTCAATTGTTCCCTTTTTGTTAATCCTGCAAAACACAACAAGAATCAGATTATGGATGCGGATCTTCAAAAAGCAAACAAGCTGAACAGGCAAAAAAATCCCTCATCTCATTGGCATGGGACACATGCAGAAGACTGCAACTTGACTTTCACCAAGCAATTCAATAATTTTAAAGATCTGATTGGATCTTTGATGATATCTTGACATTTTAATAATAATAATTAAGAGATAATATTGTCCTGAAATGCTTTCAATAAGCTATGCCCAAGCAGCTGTGACCAGGTCTCTCAAAGGATCTCATAGCTGCCCACACAATAGCATTTGCCACACAAAGATCCACTTACTTGCAAAACTTCTTGTGGTTGGCGACTTAGAGACTACATGTCAGTTCAGGCATTAACAACTAGCATCAAAAGAAGTCCATCGAGAATGGCCTCTTATGCAAAACATGTTTAATCACAGCTTTCTGTATTTGGGGAGAATCACAAGTGTGCAGTGAGGATTTAAATAAATAAATAAATAAAATGAGTGTGATTTATGCATCACCATGCTCATACTTCCTACCTGTCATCATTCATTCTTAGAACATCCACCTCTGCTTACTCAAAACTCTCACAGGTGAAATTACCAGCCAAGTCAGAGTAGAAATTATTATGCATACTACAGTAACCATGGAAGAAATACATCACAGCAAAAATCTCTGTTTATGAAACTGTAATGCAACAGCAGAATAATTTTGTGTGATCCTGAAATTATCAAAGCCCAGGATATTATGCAGGAACATTGGAAAGACAGAGGAGTACTGGGCAGGTACTTTAACTCTTTAGCTCCTTTTATTTAAACAAGAGCAGAAACTATCAATATGCATAGATTTACTTTATAATCAACAAAAAAAATGTTGTTTAAGCACTGAGGGATAATTGATTAATGTAAGATATTTTTTCTCACACTAAAAACGTGTAAAATAACATCTTTTTCATTCTATCCTTCACGATTTATCAACCTCAGAATATCATTGTGTTAAAAACAAGATAACTGTATCAATGCAACTTGTGCAACTTCAGTTTTACTTAATAATTTGCAGGTTTATTTAACTGTTTATTTAAATTGTGAGTAGGTGATTCACTGAGAAAAAAAAAAATCCACACTACATTATCTAAAGTTTCCCATAAAATAGATCCAAAACTACTATCTAAATCCTTCTGAATGATTAAGTATACTGAAGAGATTAGAGGTGAGAGGAAAAAAAAATGGGAAACAGATCATTGTCATGTCCATATCTGAAACAATAATCTTCAAGTCATTTTACTCTATGAATCATTCAATGATCATAAAGTAATAATAGTACCTTAAGAAAATGGAAGATGGTATATTATAATGTTCATACCATTTACAAATAACATTTGGTTTCTTCCACCATTTAGCATCTGTGCCTAAGGAAGCTATTAAACTGGTTTAAAAATCTATGTGTCTGGATGACTACATTGACAGTGTCACAGATTACATAACTTTTCATCAGGAAATAGTCATCTTTAATGTTCTTTCTCAGAAAGTCGCTACGTACTTCAAACACAGAGGATTCAGCTACAGATTCTGACAGAGTATTGCATCACCTAAGACCAAGGAAGTCAAAAATATTCATGTGAGTGTAGACCTATCAGTCCTTGCAATCCTGCAGTTTAAACAGCATTAAACTCTTTATTGTTTGAAATCTACAATGCAAAGCATGAATAAAATGGGGGAAAAAATCCTGTAAAATAGAAATAAGCTGTTTTTAGAATAATACTTTAGTAGACTAGGAAGCTACTGGGCGGGGGGGGAGAGGCAGAGCAGAATCTGTAATTAGTAAAAGATATTTTTAAGAGTGTTGGAGTGAACTTTTCCATTTCTGCCTGAAAGCAGACAGCCCCCAGTTTATGTGGTGTCCTGGTACCCCTGTCCCTGACAGGCAGGAAGAAAAAATGCCAGGGCACTAAGTATAAGATTCCTGCAGTCTGGAATTTGAATGTTGCAAGGGAAATTCCTAACAGTTCTCTGCTGTTTTACTCCAGACAGAGAAATTCAAAGTGTGTAGGCAGACGTAAGGATCGCTCAGCAAAAGGGAAAGCCTTTTCTATCCAGAGAAGGCATGTCCATGTGAAACTCCATGTAAAAATACCTAGGCTAATTTTTGGGTCGGGAACAAGGGAGCTAGGCTTACAGTTGGGAAGTGGATCAGATTAGCCTGGGCAACACACAGTTAGAGCACAGCTACTCTGTTTCTGCTATTGCACTGCCTTGTTTAGAGCTAGCTCCAAAATCACATCGGCCAGCATGAAATGAGAACCTCTCCTCCACATACCCTAGCAAACACCTTACCCCTGCTCTCTGAAAATACACTAGAAAGAAGAGCTTGGACCCTTTCTGTTAAAGAGCAGCCATGCCACAAAAGGCATATAAAAGGGCATATAAACTGAGGGAAAAAAAAAAAGATCGGAGAGGAACAAGGACTCCAGCAGGCTGAGGAAGGAGGCTTAACATAGCTTTCCAATAAGTACAGTGGTACTGGTGCCCAAGGGGATTTTAAACCGCAACCTGTTGAACCTGAAGTAGAGTAGATCTGCTCTGTATCACAGGAGAATGGAGCTGAAAGTTCCCAAGGCCCTCTAGTCTTATATCCTAAGAAGAAAAAAAAAACAAAAAAAAAAAAAAAAAGGCCCAGACATTACCTTACATTGTGTATTCAGGACATAAGGCGGTTAAAAGAACGTATTTCTGAGGCAGTGCTCTCATCATTACACAGATAGTTACTTCCGTTTGCCTGTCACATTTTTGTTTGCAAGGGAATATTGCTAGCAATAGTTGGGCAGAAGAAAAGATAACTTGTGTCCCAAAGCAGATAACCTAGATTCCTTAGTTCTCCTCAAAATCAAAACATATGTACAAAATCTAAAAGAAGACATCATTTAAGTCTGGACACAAAGGACATAAACAGTCATAAAAATAATATTAAATGATATCACTGTAAACAAACAAAAATAAATCATTGCAATAAAACAAATTTTAAACAAAATCTTCCTTGATTATTTATTCAATGTGAAATTCACAAAAAGAATAATTATCTTTTACACTAGCTACAGTTTTTTGAAAATGCTTTCAACATTAGTCATAGCATAGCTATGAAAACAGCAAGCTGAAACATACACCAGTCCAAATCCCCTGTTTCCACATAGTGCAGAAGGTAGAGGTACCTTCTTACTAAATTAGCACCTGCATCCTATTTTAAAGTCTTTGGGCTGTCTGATATATACAAAATCACACAAACTCAAATTTCTGTATATGAAATGAAGGTATGTATATTATGTTATATTATGGTGTGTTACTCAGACAACAGGTGCTTTGTAGATTAAATCTGTATCCTGAAAACAGCACATGCTCTTAAATGTGCTCAGATTTCAGGGCAACATTAAGTAAGCAGAATTAGATCTTCAGTCAGCAATTATTTGTACAAAATTAAAAATTACTCATAGAATACACCTGCAATAATAAAAAAAAAAAAAAAAAGAAAAGAACATCTTTCTGGAAACTGTGGAAACTGCTGGCCTAGTTATTTTATTTCAATGCTTTAGCAATATCTGGAATGTTTTACTTCACAATTCGAAGAAAAAAAATGATTTAAAAATGAAGAGGGAGGGAAATAAAAAGAGGGGAGGAGAATAAATTTACAGTCTCTGTTGTATTTTAATGCCTTGCTTTCAAATTAAATCATGAAAAAATAAGCAAGCTGAGTATTCTTAAAACATGGATTATTGACCCAACAGATTGTAACTACTTTAAAGAAGTCATCATAATATACCACATAGATATCCAGATAGTGCTTTTACACATATGAATTGCTGACCCTAATATACTGTCAAAAGTATTCTGTCATGACAGAGCAGAAGCCATGCATAAGAGCAAAATGTATGTGTTAAATATTTTTACTACTTTTTTTTTTTTCCTGGAAAAAAGTCTCTATGACTACATCACAGTTATGTTTTTACAACAGTCAAATGAATGAAATTATTTTTCAGTGTGCTATTAGTATGCAAGAGTGCTGAAGACTCTTTAGGAACACTTTCTATGTTAAAGGAAGCTGTTAAATTACAAGATTGCTAAGTGTAGAAGCATCAAACTTCCAAAGGCATTTCCAGTTCTATGAATTAGAAATTAGCCACACATTTTTGCTTATATCACAGTAAGCAAGGAAAAGTATTCCCTGGAACATACTTTATTCTCCACATCTGAATACACAGCGCATCTTTATGATCAGTTATAAATCCCTTGAAGTCTGTTTATACAAAATACATTAAGCAATCCTGTCACAATAAAGTAAACTACAGAGCACACTGCAGATTCAAACATTCAGCACATCAACTTTAGCGTAACATTGCATCATATCTCCGTCTAGAAAACAAACCAGCCTGTCATTTGGAAAAAAAAAAGATTGTTCCAATTTATATTTTAGAGAACCAATATCCTGTCTCTGCACCAGGGACAGCCCCCCTTAAGCATTTAAGTGCTATCAATGAAAAGTAGCAGGTTTTCCTCCAATTCTGAACTCTCAGTAACCGTCATGGAAAAGTAACAATTTCCCCATTCCCTGTCAGGCAGCAGCATTAATAATCATCAAAACAAAACGAAACACCCTCAAGTAAATCTCTGCTTCTGATTAATCTCCATCCCAATGCATTAAATCCCTAAGAGGCAACCTGCTGCCTCATTCACATCTTTTTAATATGAGAGATGGAAGTTGGGTGTGAGGGTTTTGCTCCCCTTATGGCTACAGACTGTACCTCCTGTGGCAGGCAGCCAGCTATCCAGGAGTGTCCTTTGCTGCTTCACTCACAGCTATTTTCTAAGGGATAATTTTTAAACAGACATACACAGGCACACAAGCCACCACAATACAGTGACAGGGTTTTGTTTCTGTCTAAAGTCCTGCAACTGTTTCTGTTTCTAACAAGGATCTCAAGGTTTCATCCAGTCTGGGAATGGGGATTGTTTTTCTATATGGGAAGTCATGGGAAAAAGCGAGGGGAAATGTCTGGATTCCGCCCCCACCTTACACACACACACACACACACACACACACACACACACACACAGAATCACTCACTACCTTCCCTTCTCTCCAGCACAACACATAAAAACACCCCTCTTCAGCTTAACCGAACAAGGCTCAATTAGTGCAACATTCTGCACACATCTAAGCAATCAAGAGGCAGGAGTATTTAGTTCAATCCTCCTGTATATTGCAGAGAATCCTTTAGCTACATGTGGAAAAAAAAAAAGAAAGATTTCTTCCATAAAAAAAAAAATCTCACAATGTAATTTACACAGTGTGGAAACGCCTACAAGGAGATGAAGTACCTGCACTGGGGAGATGTTCAGTTGTTCACTTCATCTTCCGTTGACAAGGAAACCAAACCGCACTTCATTCTCCAGGAAAACCTTCCTCTGCCATCATTTGAAAATGTATTTATTTGTATATATGTATATCTATCACCATCATAATCATAATAATAACCATCATAAAATAAGCTGGGAAAAGAATAAAAAAGTCAAGGTGCAAAATGTGCAAAAGTATGATCATTGCTTCAGCTTTCTGTTTTGTTATCTTTAAGGAGAAAAAAAAAGTATTTAAAAATAACAACTGTCACACGCTGCAAGAAAAGTTTCACATTATAAACAGGTACCAAAAAACAAAAAAGAAAAAAAAAAAAAAAAGGAAAAAGCCCTGATAAATGCACTGTCAAAAAAAAGAAACAATAACAAAAATAATAAAATTAACATCTTGCTCTGTGGCTTGCACCAGTACTGCAAGATTACAAACTCTTTGTAAAAACCGCTGTAAAATGCATTTGTAATTCCCATATTTATATGAAAAAGAAAAGCCTAAAAAAAAATAAAAAATAAAAAGAACAGCAGAGGAAATCCTTCGCAAAAAGAGTTAGGAACATGCCTTTTCTCTTATCTTTAAAAAAATAAGCATCATATTTCACACTGCTTTTCTGTGCCACAACAAAACCAGTTGCATATATAGATATATAGCTACTAAATGTATATCAGTTGTTGCTGCTCTGGCAAGTCTTTATTATTAATATTATCATGTTTCATTCCCAGTGACTCCCGGCCCCAGCAGCATCTTTTGCACACAGTTTAGTAACCATTGCATGCTAAGAAAAAAAAAAAAGAAAAAAGAAAAAAAAAAGAGAGAGAGGAAAAAAAAGAAAAACTTGTCATCAGCAAAAGATCAAATCCATTTAAACAATAATCAAAGAGGAAGAAAAAAAAGAAGGAAGAAAAAAAAAACAGGACAAAAAAAAAAGGAGGACAAGAATGTCAGCGGAAAGGTACTCACCGAGCGGGAGTAAAAGGGAGGAATAAAAATGAGAGTTACTATAAAATACAGTATGGCGGTGGAAGAAGGAATGAGGCGCTTTTTTTTCCTCTTTTTTTTCCCCTTTTTTTTCCCTCCCTCTCCTCTCTAGTCTCTGCCTCCGGCAAGCGCCACGTGATGCGCAGCCGGGCGGACTCGCAGGCCGGGAGGGCGCAGGCGGGGACAGGGGGGACGAGCCCGCCCCGCCGCTCGGCTCCGCGGCTCCTGCGCGCTCCGCGCCAACCCCGCGCCGCCGCCCGCACCAGGTGCCGCTCGCGCGCACACCGACGCGCGCACACGCACACAGACACACACGCACGCGAGCGCGCGCACACGCAGCCAGTTGCACGGGGGAAGCGGCGGGCGGCGCAAGTTGCTCGCCAGCGCAGCGCGAAGTTGCTGCCCGCCTGTTGCCCCGCGGTTGGCCGCAGCGCAGGGATGGAGGTGCCGCTGTCGGCGGAGGGGTCCGCTCTCCGCCCGTGAGTGTGAGTGCGTGTGCCCGGGGCACCATCCCGGTGCGGTGCGCGGGGTGCGCGCCTTGCTGCGTGCGCAGGGCGATGGAGCTGCCGCCCGCGCCACTTCTGCGGGCTGAGGCTCCGCTTGCGCGCCCTGCTCCAAGCATGTGTATGTGTGTGTATGTATGTATGTGTGTGTGTCTGTGTAAATGTGTACTTATAGTGTGTTTGCGTATGTGTGTGTATACGTGTGCGTGCACTCCGGGTGCTGGCCCGGCAGGGGCATGGGCTGCGTTTGAGGCTCGCGCAACTCGCGCCACTCGAGTGCCGGGGTTGCCCCCCTGTAGCTGCGGGTTTGCGCATAGGGGCACCCTCCTGCTGTGTGCGTGGTGCACGTCCCTGCCTCGTGCAGGGGCCGCAGCCGTGTCACGGCAGTGCTTCTCCACCTGCAGCCAGGGCAGGCTGCCCGCGCGTGGCTGCGGAGAGGAGCGCAGGTGCCCGCAGCCCCATCTCGCACAGTCTCCCTTGTGCCCTCTGGCTCCTTGCCAGCCCTAGGGTGCTGCTTCCCACAAGAAAGTTACTGGTGGGGGTGGTGGAAAGGCAGGAGCTGCTCGTTCAGGCAGTGCTCCCCAGGGGCTGTCACGTACAGGCTAAACCCACTACCCCAGCGGCACATAGCAGCCACCCACAGCCCTCGCTGCTTGTGATGGAGCCAGTTGGGACCCCGAAACACACGAGTGATGCAGCTGTGGCTCTGCTCAGTGGCCGGAGAGCAGCTTTCTCCTGTTTTCCCTTCACCAGATGAGAAATATTCCAGAGCAGGCTGTGTGCGGCTGTTGCTGAGAAAGGGTTTCCTCCAGACACCAGCTTTTCCCATTTTAGCTCTTCTCACTCATTGCCTTATTAACCAAGACTGCGAGTCGGTGGCTGGATCGAGAGCAGCTCTGTTCTCCAATTAGGAGAATCTGGACCTGCACAGCACAGCCAGGCCTGACCACACATCCCCAATGACAAAGGTTGCATCTTCCTCTCACCAGCCCTGAAAAGTGTACAGCTAACCAACCTGTCCTACCTGAAACTTACTTAATTATCGCTCCAGCAAGAGGAAGAGGAGTGAGGGACAGCTGTATGAAATAAATTAATTGAGTAATAGCAGAACTTCCACAAATCAGGCACTTTGAGGGAGGGAGCTCTCTAGGTGATGCTTCCTTACTCCATCCTTATTCATGTCCTCCCTCCCTCATTCGCCTCTTGCTTAGAAGAGCTCTCTTTTCATCCCAAGCGGGAGGCAGGAGACACAGTCAAATTATTACTCTATATAAATTACTCTGACCAGTAAAAGGACACTCTAATATATAAAAGACTGGTGCGGGGACCTGCCTGCCTTCCTCACCTCCTCACACAGGGCACCTCCCTTCCTTGAAACCGTCCTTGCTTTCCTGACCAGTATCTCTGTAGCGGCAATTCTGGAGAAAGAAAATAAATGCTCCTTTTTAAAAAAATATGAAGTATATTAAAGTATATTAAAAGATTTCTGTGCTTGATATTTCTATTTGTTTGTTTGTTTCTTTGGAGGGGAGGATCAGGGGACTTGGGTTTGTTGTTACATTTCATACCATTCCTTGTTGCTGTCTCCATGCTAAGTTTTACTCTCAGCTGTAGGGCTGTAAAATCAGAAAAAAAAATAGGAAATCCTTAAAGATAGAGAAATGTCCAAGAACAAAGCTGTTTGGTTACTAGCAAGCTCAATTGTAGAATGATACGTGTGACTATAAACTCAGTCATATTGTCATGTAGATAGTACAAATTCGCATGCCAGGAAACTGCAGATGTAGGTGTGTTTTCTTGTTCTGTGCAGTCCATTTTACCATGTAAAGAAGTTTAAGGGTTACATATTTACATACATACATACATATGTAACTTCAAAATATGGTTGCAGAATCAAGAAGTTCAATACAGTCCCATTTCTTTGCGGCTTTGATTTCTATCACCATTCAATGTAAGTAACACTTACATTTGAACACTTATGTCTTCCTGAAATACTCTCTGAGGAAAAAGAAATATATGAATATATAATTAAAGATGGAGTTTCAGTAAATTGAGATTGTAAAATAGTTCTGATTTGTAATTCAGGATCATATTGACATATAGGAGACTGCATACATATGTTGGTCAATATATTTTTCTTATTATTCACACCATATTCCTCCTACTTTACAAACTATTTCTCAAGGAATGAAAAGTAAGGTAAATATATAAGTGTATATTTTCTTTCTGAATGTGTATTTTTATTTCATATATGTAACTGAGTCAAAAAGTCATTATGATAAATCTGGAAGTAAATACTTCATGGAGGTGCAATATTTAGTGATGACTTAAACTCCCAAGGTCAGTGCAATGAGCTCTTCTAAGGTGGTGGACGGGGGAGCTCCAGGCACAAACACAACAAAATCACTTCTTTTTGTAGTTAACATTGGAAACATTATCAAAGGACTCAATCCTTAGATTACCTGAGGATTCAGAAAAGAATGCTTATTTTTCTGCTCATAAACTGTCAAGGTGAAGAAAGCCTTAGAGAGAGCTATGTATTTGGAATAGATTTTGAATAAACAAGTACAAGTTTGGGAGAATACTATTGTCAAAGAAACGTAGGAAGCCTTTATTTATCAGTGCCTGTAATTTCTGGTTACCCCTGGTAGAAGTTTCATCCAAGAGCAGTTGTTCAGCAGATGCTGGAGCACAATGAGGTAAAGCTTAGCACATAAAACAGATGCTATCTATTGGTTATGCACAGTGCTCAACAAAATATATCAATCTACCCCTGCATAAAAAGAAAGCAGATGATAGAGAAGGAAAAGGACCAATCCAATGCCTGCAGAGAAAGGTGGGTATTTTTAGGGTTTGAATTATGCTTTCTGCAAGCAAGTTAGTGAGCTCTGTTGCAGCATGATTAAAACTTGCTCTTTAAAGTAACCAAGAATGTTGGCTTGAGGAGTGCATGAATGAGCACATATATGCTGCCTTTCAATGCAAATATGCTGTCTTTCAATGCAAAAATGCTTTCAAAGAGGCCCCTCAAAAATGTTTCACGATCAGTGCTCTGTGGCTTGTGCTCAGTTTATCATTCTTATTAGTCATACTGTGCAGTCCTGATCTTTCACATCCATCTCCTGCACTTCTGCAGGCTTGAAATATCCTGCAAGAGAGAAGTAAGTGATGTTAAAATTGCTTCTAAGCTGTTTTACTTGATTGCATCTAAGCATCTATGCTCTTGCCAGAGTTCTACTACTATATATACTCTGCACTTAGGCAATTTCCCATTCTGTAGAAGCCAGTGTAAAAGTGATATCCCTCCCTCCTTCCCTTCGTCCCTCCTTCCCTCCCTTCCTTTCCTTCCTTTCCTTCCCTCTTCTCTTTTTCTCTTTCTTTCTTTTCCTTCTTTTCTTTCTTCCTTTTCCACTATACTTAGTTTTAACATGAAGAAGCTTGTCTTTCCAAGTAGTAAGCAATTAAATGTAGCAAAGCATTTATTGGCTTTCCACATATCAGTCACCATGTTCATGATCTTATGCAAACCTGAGCTCTAACTGGAAACAAGGCTACTAGTACATCCTCCTGTTTTTCTGCCAGAGGTCAGCTAAAACATTACCTGATATATTAGTAGTAATAACAATAATGTGATTTATTTTTCTCCAGATAAATTTATTGGACTCTGCTTTAATTTGTATATGTAATGCCTCCAGAACAATTCAATCTAATTATAAGGTCATAAGGTAAGCCAAGATTTTGTTCATAGTTATCATAAACATAAGAAAGAACTAGACTGGCAATTAATGATAAATAAAATAGTGATGTGAAAGTCTTCATCAAGATATTACAACTGTGGGACAACATTAGACAAATGTTGGGTGTCTTAAGCCACCAGCTATCTTAATATCTTAGCTATCCAATTTTGTCATATTTAAATTGGTGTAACTTTGAAAATGTCCAGTGATTTGTTTAATGTTAAAACAACTTCAAGTTAATAAATATGGGAAATTATTTCAAAATGAAGTATATTTTTAAAGACTCTTCATCTATTTTCCTGTGTGTTTTATTGTTGCTGTTCTTGCCCTTTCCTACAAAATTTTTGTTAATTTCCACAAAATTCTGCAGTTTTTCTCCTTCTCTTGCTGTGCTTTTGAAGTACCATATTTTGCTTTATAGTGAAGCTAACTGACTTCTATTTCCACCTTTTCAGCTGAAACTTCTAAGTGGCTGAGTACAATGCAAGTGAAAAATCCAGTAATAAGTGATTGAAATAAAAGCAAGGCAGCTCTGTTTAAAAAAGGGCAAATAAAGCACCTGAATGTTACACCCACTCAGTAGGGAAATGGAACAAAAAGTAGTTAGAAAATCCTTAGGACTTCTGTGCACTGTTAACTCCTATTGTTAGGTTAGAGGAGTTCAACAGGGAGGAGCTCCAAACTATTGAATTCTTTGTACTCTTCAAAGTTCTCTCTTTTTACTCCTTGTGTACTATGTTCTTTGAAACAACCACGATCAAAGCACACAACATACAACAGGCTTTATGTCTGCAAAATGACTTTTTTGCCCCCTACATTCTCTTTTTATATAAATAAAACAAAAGCAACATCTCTATTAAACCCAAAGGAGAATTTTATGTGGCCAAAACATCTTCTTAGTTTCAAAATTGTTGCCTGTTGCTCATTTCTTGGAAGGGTTAATTAATGAGTGCAACTTATAATGAGCATGTCTCGGTGTGTGAGTTTGTAACAAATAAGTTGGAAAACAGTGTGAGATAAGGCGGCTTATGATCAAATTCACTGGTCTGCACCATCTGTTCTTGTGCATTAATTTTCTATATGAGAATTTCTCTGTAGAAAAAGTCAAAACATACCTTCAGATTATTATTTGTGGTGTATTAGAGTTATATGATGGCTAATGACTGACACTTTAAGAATATGAAGGCATTGAGGGCATAGCAGATCCTTTTAGGAATAATCTGACATAGCACCTAAAATAGTGTCTTTGCAGGACAGCAAGTAACTCAAGAAGCAATAAATCTTACGTAGAGAAAGAGAAAAGAAAATGTGGCAATTTGAGAAATGGAAAGATTTTTTTAAAAATGTCATCTAAGTGAATGTCATCTGACTTTGAGAGAAGCAATGGAAATAAACAACTTGCTCTTCTGTGAGTCAGATCCCACGTGCTCAGATTGGACACTCAGAAAATGAACAAACATAATTAATATTCATCTTTTCTAATTCTATTTTAAATGATTCACCAACTACAACATGAATCTCTGTCAAATCAGAATCTGGTTTACCAGCCAAGCATGTGTCTCTCTCTAACCTTAATACTATTTTTTTTTGCCTTCATATGCATCAAACTTTGGAGTTACAAATGAGATGCAGCTACACACAATGCACTCCCTTACATTATTTTGAATCATGAATGTTGCTTTTCTTTATGAGAGAAAGATGTATGAAAAAAATACAAATATGGTTATACAATTGTTCTTTACCATAATGCTTGTACACTATGAGGTATGATAAGGTTGCATAGGCAATCCTAATCCCACCATTTTCTGAAAAAAAGATTTTTGCCATTACAATTTCACTGTTTCTTTTGGCAGAAGAGGTGTACATATATCCATACATATGTACAGCTTTATCACATAGCTATTTGTTTTGTTTTGTTTTTTTCACCTCCCAGCCCCTTCCCCCCATACTAGTTACTAACAGGCACTAACATTGGTTGGGTAATGATATCTGACATGATCACAGTCTATAGCACGTTGCTGGAGGCTAGAGGATTTTTGTTTATGCCACTTTATTCACATTGCCCTGGAGAGAACTGAAAACACCACATAGGAATGCTAAGCACTAAGTGCACTGGGTAAAATGCAGGTAAATACATTCCTTCAAAATAAAATCCAAACACATAAAACCACATAATTTTGATTTTTTTTAAAAAAATTTGCTCTTTTGTGGGAAAGACAATTCACAATAGATAGATGTCTGTCTATGACCTCATCTGCCATTGCATAAATTCAGGGAACTTCCATGCACAGGAAAATTATTTACTCTCAGCAGGTCAGTTGAGACCAGTAATTTTGAAAATATATGTATGGATTTACTAAGCAACATTTTCAATGTATTTTTTCTATCCTTAGCTTTGACTATGGCAGTCTTTTTTTTCATAATTACAGATCTCACAAGTATCAAGACTTCCAAAATACCATTTTCTAGAATAATACTCTGTTTGTTCTGAGGTCAGTCATTACCCCGTGACAACACCCAGCAAAGCAGTGGGATTTCTTGCACCCTTCTCAGTGCAGCTGCACAAAGATTCTCTGGATTTTGCCTTTGACTCTTTCATACAGGCATATCTCTGTACTGCTGCAGCCCTTCAGTGCCTTGCAACTTGTAAATGACTCATGTAGCATGCTCTCTTCCCTCCAGCCAACATGAAGGAAGCCTAGAAAACCTGTGCTTGAGAATGATCCTTCTGGTTTACATCACAAATTACTTCTATTACAGGATATTACCCAAAGGCACAATCCACCTTCAAATACATAGTCATCATGAAATATAAAAATACTGGTTTGCTTAACAGAAGTTAAATACTTTAGAATTTTCCAAGCCCAAATCTCTCAAAACTTTTCAAATTTGTCTCCCAGTTCTGTTTTTTTTTCTTTGGTTTTTTTTTTTGTTTTTTTTTTTTTTGGTGGAGGAGTGGATATTAATATATAGCTGTTGTTGTGCTTGATGGATTTCTATGTTATAAGCAAACAGAAACACAATATGCACAGCCTTTTATACAAATCTTGTTATCACCTCTGAGAATGAAACAGTATTTTTAGCACAAAGGATATTGGAAATGATCAAGGTTCTTCAAATATGCAAGCCCCTTCATATAGGTAACTACTGCAAAGACTACCAATGCTCAATTTAATATATCTTCTATTTTAGCTACAATTCCCCAAATTCCATCTCCTCCCCCTGAAAATTAAGAAAAAATCTGTAAATTTTAAGTGTGTATTCCAATTTTAAAAATATCTCTTAAAAATCTCTATCCAGAAAATGCTACATTGACCATGAGATGCTGAAGTTCAGAATCTTGAGAGAAAAGAGCAGGACAAAGAACAGGATCATAACATTGGCCTTCAGGAGGGCAGATTTAGGTCTCCTTAGGAAGCTGCCTGAAAGAATGTCATGGCATAGAGTCCTAGAAGGAAGAAGAATCCAAGAGAGCTGGTTAATAACATAGGTGTCACCTTCTGCAAGCTAAACAACAGTCCATTCCAATGAACAAGAAGTCAGGTGAAGGGGATGGAACTGCATGGATTAAAAAGGAGCTTTGGGCAAAATTCGGATGTAAGAAGGAAGTATACAGATGACAAGGAGAATAAGAAGGGCTTCTATAAATACACTAGTAATTTTAATGCATAGTAACAAAAGGAAGAATAGGGGGAATGTGGGCCAAATTAAGCTCTTAAAGGAGGCATACATAAAATGCAGAAGAACTGAATGCTTCACCTCAGTCAGAGATCACCTAAGCAAACTAGGCATCCACAAGTTTATGTGGGCTATGCTTTCAAGTGCTGAGGGAGCTGACAGACATCACTGCTAATCCACTCTTAATCATACTTGAAAGGACCTGAAGAACAAGAGATGCACATGAGGAGTGAAGGACTGGAAGAATGCCAATGACACTCCAGTCTTCAAAAATGATGAGAAGGAGGCCCGAGGAACCAAAGGGTGGTTCCCATGAAACACATGATCATAACTTTTTTAGATATTAAAAAAGCTTTCACTTATTTGCTAAAATATACCTAAGAGCACAGGCTTGTGTTCACTCTATGACATTTAGACCTGTAATGACAACCAAAATTTGACATATATCATGCTAGACAACTTAAGGCATCTCAGAAGAAATATATCTGTTAAATATGGATTGGAATAGCTTTATATTCATTTTACTACACCAAATGAATAGGTTTAATTTTTTATTATTGTTAATTTTTCCCACATATCAAACATTTCTCATGTTCTGTGAAAGGGAACATTTAGTATTAAATGTGCTTAAAGCACAACTGGAAACCTTGTTAAATAAAATACTAAATCATATCAAAGAAATAATAGTTATAAATTAAATGACTGAATACTCTTTGCACCTTGCAACAGCTGGCACAAAGGAGGAACAGCTCTTTTTTCAGTGAAGTCTCAAAAACTGTTTCTATCAGGAATTAGCAGTGCTAGAGAAAGTTTATAATTCAAGCACCTATAATATTAGATTTTTAGTATAATATTAAATTGTAAGTCTTCTCCACTCTTTGATCCAAGCATGTACTTGCAAGGATGTACTTCTCTAAAGACTCTTAAAAACAATCTGGGAATTGTCATGAGCCAGGACAATGGTTTCTAGTGCACAATTTGGATTCATTCATGCTTTGGATGCTGGCATGCAGTTTGGAGCAGAGGCGGGTTCAGCAGAGAGGTTAGAGCTGTTTTTCTTCAGTGCCAGAAAATGGTCCTTTTGCAATTTTAATGAAAGAATATTGCTGAAGCCAGAGAGGATAGCTAGCATTTACCTAATATTGGCAAAAATTACTTCCTGCAGAGCAACTGGAGGAGCTCAAGGTAGAGTGTCCTTCCTCTACTGCTTAAGCAAAATGAAGATGACATATATGTTACACTGAACTCTGTTTCAATGTGGTGACTATGTTGTTACAAGAAATTCCATTTTCAATGGAAATGAAATGTCCAAATGAAATGTCATGTGCTGAGGGAACATTATTCTACATTGTTTACTTTCCAGGTTCCTCAGTTCTTATAGCATTTTCTTTAGATGGAATTTCTTAAATAAAAGAATAAAAAACAATATAAAATACACACCAAGTCTTCAAATATTACATCCAGATGCTTATGTCCCAAACATAACGTTACCCAAACTCCCCTTGTAATTACTAAGGGCAGCATAGTATTCATTGATTGTGAATCATGTGAGATGACAATTTATTAGTAAAAGTGATAAGTATCTGAAAATGTTAATAGACAACTTTAGCCAAATTTAAATCCTATTAGAATAAACAAAAGGATAAGGACAAAATATTACAGGTTATTCCTAGAGAAGGTATTGTTCTTCCATAAAACTTCATTTAAAGAAAAGTTCTTCCTTTAGTGACTTTAGAAATTCTAAACATGTAACATTTTCTCAACAACAGATCCACTCAGGTACGAAGGAGTGTTTATCAGAAAATTCCAGAAGATGTAAGTAGTCCTTTTCATTTCTTAAGGCTCACAGGAAATACAACTAAAATAGGAGGAGGATAAAAGGAAGAGTAAAAAAAAAAAGGAAAAAAAAAAGAAATTGAATGAGTGTGAAGATTGCCAAATGTAATACTGTTGATAATATAAATATTTTGCTAGAAACATGTATTCATTAATAACTTCTAGAATTGTAATTAGAATGTAAGAATACACATAATTAGTATAACAAATAAATCTGTGAAGTGTACATATGATGTTCATTTTTCACAACAAAATAACATTTCCATTCCTTGTTGACACATTTTAACTATCACATCTAAGAATCCTCTTCTGCGGTTGCTGCCTAATATTAAAATCTTCCAATTATGAAAAAAATGATTTTTTTTACTACATTTATGTATATGCATGTTTTATGTGTCCATTCTTTTTATCATTTGGAATAATATACATGCTATACAAGCAGAAGCTCAGCATATCAATTAAATAATTTTAAATTGTAGTAATTCAAGCTTCTTAAAATAACAGGAATCTCAGTCTTGCAAGCATACATTTTAGTAATTTTCATACTACTAGCAGTAGTGATTCACAGCAAATGCTTTTGCGAACAAATTTACAGTAAAGTTTTCCAATTTAGGAGAAATCTCTTTTGGCCCCATTGCTACTTCAAGCTCCGGGAGGATTTTTTGCAGCATGGATTATCATTAGCTTTCTAAAGCTAAAAATACTCTTGTGGCTGCATCAATATGTAAGTTAAGTTCCTTGCCCTGAAAAGAGCTTCAGGAAGAAATAATGATGGCGAGGGATGAGAAAGTGAACAAAGGTTTTAATATTGTCCATTTTGCTTATCCCTCTTTTTAAAAAAAAAAAATAGAATTCTATTTCTTTGAGGGCAAGGACTTAAAGAATTAGTCTGAAAATGTTCTTGCTGTTCTGACCTGAGTTTAGACAGGGTAACCAGTTTTTTTTCTGGCTCTTCACTTCTCCCTGCACCTGTCTCACCTAATCTACTCAGATATACTCACATAACTGAGCATATAGTCAATCTGTTTTATCTAAATGATTCTTCTTTTTTTCTAAACTGCTGTTAAAATATTTAATTCAACAAGAATTATTAAAGACTAGCTATACATGCTGTTACACTGTGAAGTCTGTAGAGGTGGTAGCAGCTGGATGGATTGGTAAGAGGTGGTGCCAAGAGATGACTTAATATCACAGAAGTTTTTTAACTGCTTTTCACTGTGTTTGGATGTATCTGGATCAGCATACTTAACTTCAAAATGTTTTCAAATGTTTTCTAAAAATAGATCCAAAATAGAATGGAAGATGTGGGCTAAAAATGCCTAGACAAAAAAAAAATAGTAACAGAAGTAGAGAGCTAAGACCAAGAAGAACTGTTATGTTTGCAAACAGGGAAGATGCAGTTCAACAAATAAGAAGAGTAAATAAATTAGTAAATTGGTAAATTTTCTGAAGTAGGAAGAAGTGAAAGATTTTATTTAAGGCTGGAGACAATTCTAGTATGGTGAGTAGGGAATGAAATTTTTGAATTCTAAGTTGCAATAGCATAAGAAATGTTGATAATCACAGAAACTATTGAAAACTTCTAAGGAGATAAGCAGGATAATACCTTGAATAATATGTCTCATAGCTGTAATATTTTTTCTGATAAGTTCCCAGAGATTGTTTGTTGGCATTTTTGGAAAGGTAAAAAAGAAAGTCACTAAACTAAGAGGTATTCATCTGTGTCTACTGAGATACTTGTATGCTTCTCAGAACATATACAGCACTTAATAGATTTGTTCATCAGTGAGGACAGTGCACAAAATAATAAAAGAGTCAGTAACTCGTTACCTCAACAGTTTCGCCTTAATGTAGCAGTATGTCATTGAATTTGCAAATTAAAGGGTTAAAGAAATTCCATTTCATTTCATTTGTGAAACTGTAACTGCCTACCATGGCCTCCTTACTTGACAGTTGAATTCCTTAAATTATTTAAATTTGCTTTTCTAATCTATTTAAAGACTAGATCTATTTAAGGACTTTATTTTTATAGGTCATCTAGAATAGATAATGCTACACTGTTCTTTGTTTTATAATGAACTTGATCTGGAAAATTTATTGGACTCTCAAATATTTTAAGAACTATAACCTTTAGTTAACACTGTACATAGATAAGTATAATATGCTCAGAATACATAGAAAATATTAAATACATACATATCTTACCCTCTTATGCCAGAAAACTCTTTTTATGTTGGGCATGCTTCATGGGAAATTCTTTCAGAATAAAATGAAAATGTAGAGGAAATCAAGTAAAGCCTGTAGTTTCCCTCCAGAAAAGGAATGTAACAAACAGCACTCTACTATGTGTTTCTCTTCCACAAAGAGTAAAATAATTAAAATATTTTGAAATCTTAGCTGTCTGAGAGACACCACATTGATAGTGAGAGCAAATAAAGGTAAGATTGCATGAGGTATAGCCAATGCTTTTAAACACAGATGACTTTACAGTCAGTGCCTTTAAACACAGATGACTTTACAGCTCTAGCCTTATGAGGTGCCAGACACATCCTGCTAAATATTTTACTTCTGCAAGCAAGCATGCATAAACAAAATAGATTTTTCAGCCAGACACTCTATCCTTCCTGGAGTCTCTCTAGATTTTTCTGCAGGATTGCATAATTGGATCATCAATTGCATATAGCGCTACAAAAATGTTTTTGTTTGGATGATGGCAGGGATGCTCTCTGCCTTTGGAAACCCTCCCTGTGTGTGTTAACATTACAGTTCTTTATGTGAAATCACCCAGTTGATGCAATGTAATGACAAAGTAGAGGAGAGATGAAGGTGTCACATCTGACATTTCACTAGTTCAAAAGTGCTGTCAAAACCTGGAATTTAATTTTTGAAATTATTTCTTAAAAACTCACAGCTCCAGAGTAAGGACTGAGGTTTAATAAAAGATGAACTATTTAATAATTAGAAAATATAGTGGTCAAAATCAAAGGGCTCAGTCTTCAGTTAAAAAGCAGATTTTAGTAACACTTGTTTTTCATTTCTGTAAGTGGACAATAATATACACACTTTTGAATCTTACTAGCTGATTTGGTATGTTTTCCCAATCACAAGAACTGATAAATCAGTTAAATCCATTGGCACAGTGTTTAAAACTTTTTGAGGATGTAATTTATGAACTTCTAGTGTCTATGTACAGCATATGCCTATGATAAGAGAGAATGCGAAAAGACAACTCTGATGTATACAGATCGATCCTTGAAATTACAATTACAGTGAACAATCTGAGAAATAGAAAGCAGGAAAATAAGTGAACTGAAGGTCATTAAGATACACCTGATTTTTTAGACAACTTTAATTCTCTAAAAATTCCATTCTTAATTGAACTTCATCAAGAGTTTCATTAAGTACATATCTGTTTTCACAGAATCATGGAATGGTTAAGGTTGGAAGGGATCTCTAGAGATCATCTAGTCCAACCCCCTGCTTCAGCAGGGACACCTAGAGCTTGTGGCACAAGGTGGCATCCAGGTGAGTTTTAAAGATCTCTGGAGAAGGAGACACCCCAGCCTCCCTAGGTAGCCTGTTCCAGGGCTCTGTCATCCTCACACTAATGAAGTTCTTCCTCATATAAAAATGAAATCTTCTGTATTTCAGTTTGTACCCTTTACCCCTTGTTCTGTCAATAGCCACCAGTGAGAGGAGTTGGGCCCCATCCTCTTTACATTCTCCTCTCAGGTTTTTTTTCCCTTTTATCAAGAATAACATGTCTATAACATAAATTAATCTTTTAATGCTGATTAGCTGAACTTGATAACACTGATTCAAAGGAGAATGCTTTTCAGAAAAGAGGCCAAAGTTTGTCCTTCTTGACTGGCATAATTTTTAAGATGTGGTGCCAAGACTAGATAGACACTTCCACAACAATTCTTATTGAGTTTGTACATTTTGTTTTGTATTTTTGATAGTAAGTAGAGTGGAAATAAAATATCAGAGTCAGTAAACCTCAGCCTTTTGTGAGATAGTTACAGATTTCTTAAATTTTTTTTGCTGAACTTGGTTGTGATGTTCTGAATCTGTGATGAATGGCATATGGACTTAAAAAAGATGAGATATAGTGTTTTGAAAAGCTATATTTCATAATAACATTAGACTATATGAATAAATACTTTCAGCTACTTTTCAGAGCATTTACTTTAGTCAAATTTACAAAAATTGAACCTCACTTAAACACAAGGAAAAAGATTACTGTTTCTGCAAAAGGGCTGAAAGTTGAATATTTGGCTATTCTGTGGTATTAAAAATATATAGAATAAGTTTTGCATCATAATTGAAAATCATACAGTTATTTTGTATTTGATCTGGTATAAATCTGGGCAGAATGTCAGTCAACTAAATGGCTTCTTTTCTGGTAGGATACAAAAACTATTAAATCTATATAAAATATTTATTGATTTCTATGCATGCTTCACTTTACAGCTGATTAATTTATAACATACTACTAATTCTGGTGATATTACTGGATTTAAAGAGGGAAAATGAAAATATTAAGAGAGAAGAAGCTGAATTATGAGAGTTTTTTTGAGAGATGCGGGGAAATATTTCTCATTACAGATATGGACTTAATATTGAATTTCAGAAGTGAATATTTAACTGTTTAAATAAATACAGTGGTTACTTACTATCTATTGCTAACTTAGCATTTAATTCACCACTTCCTGGTGAAAATATGTTTAAATCAGTATCTGAAACTGGAGTTCCATAATCGTCTCCAAAACCTATTTTTTTTTTCATACAGAAAGTGAAACTGTGTGAATGCTATCTTGAAATTACATGTTCTAAATTTTCCTATTTATTTATTTATTTATTTTAGAGAAATCTAAGATTCTTGTTATATTTCTTTTCTCTCTCTTCTATTCAAGGAGTGAAATACAATAAAATGAACCAAACTTACATGAACAAAGTTAATTTGATCATTGTGCATTATTTTCTTTTTGTATTATTTCTCTTCTTTTTTTAGAGGTAAGCTAATGTCAGTAGAATCACACAGATAGAGATCAAGAACAATTAAGGCTTTTTGACCAAAAATGCAGGAGGTTGATTTAGATTCTTTGTACCTTTCACTTTAATAGATTGCTCAGTTTATCATTACACAAATAGCAGGAAGTAAAAGAGAGTAAGATAAAAAACAGACAAAGACAAGTTGCTGAAAAATAAAGAACAAAGAACTGGAGAGGAGTCTTTAGAAGTGTGTTTTTTTTTTCAGTTGGAAGTAAAAACACAAGTGCTTGTATTGCTGAGGACAAAACAGGATTTAATATGACCCTCTTAAAAAGTATTTTTCTAGAACATAATGTCCTTGAATAGTTGTGATTAAAAATCATTGTTTATTGTATTTAGCTTGTGAGTGAAACTTTTCTTAACATGAAGTGATTTAGAAAAGCAACACTCTTGCATATAACAGCTTCAAAGAAATTGAGGGCTGCAAAGAATATGTTTAAGAGAAATGATGGGGTTTTGATTCGCAAAGGAAATCTATAGAGGATTTGGATGGACACTTCTTGACAAAAGATTCCTTATTGAAGAGAACAAAAATAACACAGTGCTGTTAACATTTTATGAATTTGATACTGTTTCCATAAAGTTACATCCATAAAGGACATGCCTTTAGGCCTATCAGGAAAAAAATGAATGACTTTTCTATGGAAATGTTTTTGCATTGGAAAAAAAATACTAAATCACACTTGAAAAAATTTTGTCTTTTTAATTTTTTTGTTTCTTTTTTTTTCCAACTGGTCAGTAGGACACCTTTGCAGATGAACAGTATCATTCAGTCTCTAATAACAAAGAAAGCTGAACTTCTGATTCTTGCTAGATCTTCACAACCTGTGAAGCTAGATGCTAAACATGCGCTGGAAATTCAATTTCCTTATTATTCCACACTGGATATCACATAATGATTCAACTCTTAAGTTTTGTTTTGTTTTAAAATAGAGCACACAGCAGTAATGCAACCAGACAAGATGATCTGTGATGAATGTATATTTTAAATAGAGAAGGGAAGATCTTCTGAATTATTGAAATGTGCATAATGAATAGATACGCTTTTCCTAACGATCTTCCATCTCCTCTTTTCTACTTTTAGGGTTTCATTTTATTTCATCATTAATACTTCACATTTCTAAAGTGCTTAACACTGTGACGTCTGAAAGCAAGAAAATATTAGATGACTCAAAACTGTGAAAGGCTCAGGCAAATGAAAGAATTTAAGTAATATGAATCATACGCCTACAATAAAGAGATTGCCTGACAAGAAATAACATCATTTTAATACAGAATTGTCCATGTCATCTCTCTCTGTTTCTGCATTACATCAGAATGGCCTGAGATGTGTGAAGTGGTAGAATGTTAGATGTGGACATCCAGTAGTTTAGTCTCACTATATATTTTGTTTTAGTTGTGGCCTTGCTAGGTCAAATGTGGCCTCCTGCATCTTCTGCTTCTCCGGACTTCATTTTCTTCAATTGTTTGGCACATATCCTCTTCCAGAATCCTGCTTAGCAATTAGTTATTCAGTCCCTTTGTTCAGCACAGTGTCCTAGGATGAGACATAGTGAAAACACTGATGTCTATTTCTTCTGCATGAGATAAGAGGAAGAAGTGGAGGAAATACTGGGAAGATGGAATCTTTGCTTCTCTAAAGTTGAGACTCTCAGTGCAGAGAGTGAAAATGAACTTCACGCTCACTCACAGCTCTCAGAGATTTACACTTGGACCATCTTACAATAAGAATACTAATGAAATCCTTTAACTTTTTATTTAGGATCATGTGACCTTGAAAATTCTGGGTGAATAGTTTTGGTGTTGCTTCACAAACAACAGCATCTCAGCTGTTGGCTATAATATTTCAACTTCCCCATTGTGAAACTGATGTTATACTGAATAATATCCAAAGAGTTTAATGCAATACAAGTCTGTATAATGCTGTTTGCTTTTTTTTTTCAGTTCAGATCACGAATAAAATGGAGTGTAAGGAGGAGGATGGAGGATAAAATTGTGAGATTAAGTAATCCTGATGAATAGAACTTATCTCGACATCTGTTATACCTTATACTTTTTTCTTTCTTTCATCAAACCTAACCTATTATCTGGTATTTTCATTTGATTAAAAAAAATCAATTCAGTGGGAGAAAATATTAAAACGAAGTTTGGACTTTGAATGCAAGATTGATTTTTAACAAATATTGATTATAAATGCAAAATATATATTCAAGTTAATTTGACATAAATGGTCCATGTTAAATGGATGTGTTGCTATAAAATAAGAAAATGATAGTGGAAAAAAAAGAAAAATAATTAAAATATGTCTAATGAACCAAACAAGCTTACAAGAAATCCCCTTAACATATTCACAAAGTACAAATAAACAATAGTGTTTACCAGGTATGTCAGCTGTGTTTTATACACTTATTTTTCTTCCTTTTGTTTTTATTTGTTTTGTTTTTTTGTTTTATTTACTGCTTTTAATTCTGGGAAAGGAACTAAGGCCATGGCCACACAAACGATAAAGAGTCCTTCTGCACCACAATCTCCTGCTGTTAGTGTTTGAGAGCTATGTCAGGGCTGTGGGGTTCTGAGGTTTAACAGAGAGCTCGCAATTTGCAAAAACACCTTTGGAGATTAAATTAACTAAAGGAGGGAACAGTTTGAGGGAACTGAGAATTTCGTTCCCAGAATTCTTTACCTAAAATTAGTAAAACTCCAATTACAACATTATTTTCTTAGATAATACATTTCACCTGCTAAATAGTCTGTGGCAGACATCCTCAACAGAAACGTATTTCCTCAAATGGCAGCATTACATACCAAAAAAAAAGTGAAGAATTCTCACATCAGTGCTTCTAGACATTTCAGTATACTTGCTCACTGAAGAGGACAGCAGGAATAAACATCGCTATGTTATAAATTCCTTTTTGAAGCAGTAGACAGCAGAAAGTTTCTGTTCAGTTACATTGTCTGCAAACAGATCTGGAAAATACAGGTCTGTTCTTAAATTAGGTTTTTGCTAGAAGCCTAAAGCCTGAATGGAAGTAAAGGTGCATTGTGGCTGAAATCTGAACAGTTAGGAGTAATCAACTATGTAAATGAATATTTCAATTTCTTCAAGCCTTAGGAAATTGATTAGTAGATTCACTAGTATTGTAAAAACACTTGAGACAAAGCATAAGACAAAATTAAATGATTTTTATGGTTATCCATAATAAACTTCAGTACCTTTCTGTGAATGAGTTACATTGAGATACTATTTTTTTTAATAATCTTATTTTGGTGAAGATAAATTGAGCTACAACTTTTGTAGACTAATCCGTATCACTTAAGAATATAAGTGATTATTGTATTAGTATTAGACATGTATTAGTACATAATTAACTTTGAATAAAAGTAGATCTAGAATGGCAAAACAATATTTATTACAATATTTTCTGGTGAAGAATTGAGTTTCATACAGAAAAGCTTTTTTTATGATTATTTTACATTCCTCTCTTTTGACAGAAAGCTTTTTTTTTCTGTCCAGTTTTAGTTTGTTCATCTGCTTTACTGTCTGCAAGACTTTAAGAATGAAAAAAACTAAGAATGCCAATTTTGCATCAGAACAAAGGCCCATCTAGGGTATTACATGTGGGAGTGATTAAAGGGAAGAGTATAAGAACTGGACCAGATTACATGATACTTTATCCTATAGAAATATTTCACTCACTTCCATCTTAAGAACTTCCAGAGATGAATGCTTAATAGTCTTCAACAGATTTCAATGAATTCATTTAGTCTCATCCTGAGATTATGGAAACTTCTAATATGCGTAACATCCTTTCACAAAATTTTCTATAGCTTAGCTATTAGTTGCATGAAAACCCATATCTCAACCACTTTAGTGTTGCTTTTCGTATAGATTCTGCTGTCTTTCAAAACTGATGACATGTAATCATAAGAAATCTCTGAGCAGCTCTCTCTTACTTTAAAACAAAGTTGTGCACTCTCTGGGAAGTTCTCTCGTTTGTCCAGAATGCACTCCATAACTTGAAGAAAAAAAAAGTCTTTTGGACTTTTAAGACAAAAAGCTTTTACTTCTCTGATTCTTTGGAAACTATGGAAAAGATATCTTCAGATAGCATAGACATATTTAGATTAATATTCTTGTTTGGTTATCTTTTGCTCTAGAAGGTAAACTTTTAAATTTTTGATTTTATAACAATTATATGATTTTAAATATATAGCAAGAATGCCTAGTGCTAGAGATAAGAGCTGGTCCATATAATGATCAAGTCAAAAGAAAACCAATTAATGAAATTCAAGAAAAAAAACTGTTTCTCACAAAGCTAATTTCTAAATTAAGTAGAAGTTTATTTTTCCTTCTTTTGAGTATGAAACCTGAAGGCTACTAATATGCAAATCAAAAGCTAAGAACCAAAGTTAACCTCATATTTTAACTTGGAGGTATTTTTAAGATTTATGTCAGACTGCACAAGGGGATTACCTCAGAATACATGAATGGATTTCATTTATTTCGCTTAGTATTGGCAAGCCACTTTGCTCCGATCTGCTGCAGCAGAAAGGCAGTCTGTGAGCAGGGCACTGGTAGGTCCTTTAACTGAATCCCAGGAGATTTTCTTCTCTTCCCAGGTTTTCATGCTGACTGATTCAGGGCAAGCTGCTTATCTGAGTATCTCAGGTTTCCCTAGCTACAAGATAGAACTAATAATATTGGAGATAGGAAAGCTGTTTTAATGAATAATTATTTCTCCAGAAATATACAGATTCATATGACCTAAACAGACATGGGTATAATTTAGCTGAGTCTTAGCCATAGTTTTGTCGAAAAATATTTTACATTATAGAAAATAAAAAGATATAATGTAGCAATTAATTACAATTAAAAATAAAGGAGGCATAACATGTCTGAATTTACAATAAATATGCATTTCAGTTTGATACAAAATTTAATTGTCCGTGCTTTGTTTTTCTGTTTGTGATCACTGACCTCCTTTTCTCTTGATTTTTAGTTCCGCAACTAAATAAAAACTTTATTTATTCACTCAGTTTTACATTAATTACTTTGAAAAGGTAACTTTGAAAAACAAGTAATGATATTTGTTATTAAAAAAATAAAACCCCAAGATGTTACTATTATTGCATTGGTCCGAACTGAAAGTAAAATGACATGAGTGAAGGATATCTGAGAATACAATGTTCCTGTCTTAGACTTTTTGGTAGCAGTGGGACAATTCAGGGTAGAAGACCCTCAAGGCTTAAACAGTTTTATAACAAATGCAGCAGAGACTTATTCAAAGAAAGGTTAGTTAAGAATCACAAAACAGGATGTTTAGGAGTATTAGGTCCAGTTTTAAGAATGGAACTTTGTCTTTCAGGCATAAAGAAGAATTTGCCTTTTGGCTTTGAAGATACCCTTTTAAGAAGCAAGGGGTAAGATGGTAGTGCAGCTGAGAAATAGGAAGAGCTATTCACTGACTATAAACTTGTGATGCATTGTTATGTTGTCTACCTTCCTGTATCTTTCTATAAAGAAACTGAATAGGTTTTTCGGGATTTAACTCATATAATGTTAGATCTTTAATAACTCATTTTAATCTCTGCAAATACTACTGCACTGAACATGATGAGGATCTAGGAATAAAAACAAAACCAGTTTCTTTATGCAGGTAAAACTTGTATACTAGCACAATTTTTATACCATATCTATACATTACCAGCAATATATTTACCCTATCTGTTGATAATGGCTTTTAGCATCTTTAGAGTTGCTATTATTCTAGAAGTATGTATTACTCATTAGGAATCTTTGAATTGTCAAACAGCTTTTTATCTTGTATCTTAATTTCAAAATTGTTAGAATCTGTTCAATTATTTACTTTTATCCAGCAAGGGAAAAATTTCAGTCATGGAGGGCTCTGATATATTAATTTCTTTGGAGAATCACAGGTTTCCATTCTTCTGATTTTCTCTTCCTATGAAGAGAATTATTTTTTAAAAAAAATTAAAAGTTATCTCTGTAGTAAGGTAGTTAGGACTATTTGAGTATTTCTTTATGCGGCAAGAGAAAATATTTCCCACAACCTTCTTTCAAGATTTAAGTTCATGTAATATATTGGTGAATATTTGCAAGAGAATAGCATCTCTGAGTCATCACTGGAAATCCATTGATAATTTTGTACAGTGAGTCTTCAAAGAGTTATGTTGAATGCTATCAAAGAAAGGTACTAAATCAATATAAGTATACGGCTGTTTTCCAATGTTTTCAGATATACCTTACTACATATAGCTGGAATATTTATTTCTAGGGATAGCTGTGAGACAAAATAATAAAATGCAAAATGATAAAGACTTCATTTCAGTGTCAAATTGCAAAGAAAAATAATGTCATCTGAAATCTATGAAGGCAATGTTATAATGGCAAAGCAATTTTTGTTTATAACTATACTGAATACATATTATAATCATTGACAATTTCTGAAACATAGAAACTAATTAACTCATTTGGCTGTGATGCAAGAACTGCAGAATGGGTCGTCAGGATCTTATACTGTATTCTTAAAAAAGCAAAACCAGAAAAGACCACCAAACTGGGTCCATACTTTTAAACTAGAAATTTGTTTTTTCATCTTAACATGGAAAATTGGAAATTTTAAAAAAGGTAATCTTAAAACGAATATAAATTAGATATTAAAAAATACAACCTTATTTATTTTGAAAATGCTTCCTTTTTTGGTTGAATTTTCACTGAGACTTTGTACATCGATGACAGTAGGAAATTCTTATTTTATTCTTTCAAATCTTGAAATAGCAAAAAGCAGCTCAGCTATGAGAAGGAGATTCTCCTGAATACAAATAATGGATTTTGTAAAAGGAGTGAAACTCAAAACTCCTATTGCCTAAAAGTTAGAAAGTTATTGCATTTGAATATCAGTCGAGATATTTCCTAAAAACTGTAATTCTGGGAAACAATATTATCAGTTCATATTCTGAGAAATCATTCTGTCAAATGCTAAAGGAGTAGATAAATAACTTTCCAGGAAAATGCTTCCCAAACACGCGAATAACTCAAGAACTTCTCTATCATACTAAAAAGGTATGTGCTCAGCTTTTCGGAAAAGAAAAAAATAATCACTCTAATATCTCAAATATCTTTAGAGGTCTGGAACATCTTGTTTTCTTTCATGCTATCATGCTATTATTTAAATAACATGTTCTACACACCTGCTACACAGTCAGAAAAAATATAAGAAAGACCAAAAAAGATAAACTTAATGCTTCTTTTTTTCCCTGTTCTTTGAATTTAGAGTAAGAATGGCATATTGCACCTTTTAGATTTCTTACAACTAGAAAATTCCCTGAATGAGAATTCTAGAGCTGATTTCCCATGGATCATCAGAAATTCGAACTAAGACTTGACAAAATGCCACTATTTGGCATCTATTGCAGCTGAAATAGTCTTAAAACACTTTAAATTCCATATTCCTTCTTATTTTTGTTCTTAGAGCTATTAATGTATATTTTTAAACCTTCTCATTCCTTTTAAAGTTAGCCATTTTAATGGCAAATTTAAAATGTGAATAAAATTGTTGTTATAGGAGACTGTTGTACACGGATTGATGATAAATCAAGCTGTATTCATCACAAAGTTACTGCAGGCAATGTTTGTGTACATAAAAATCTATGTCAAACACCGAAGAGCTCTGAAGTTGTTAATATTAAAAATGGTGACATCTTAAATATTTAGCAAAACTAGATTTTATTCTTCTCTAAATATGAGATTTTTTGTTGTTTGTGTATATCTAGATTTTTATATATATTTGTAATGAAATGCCTATTTCAAAAGACATATTCATTCAGTTACATTTCGTAGTTTCATAGAATCCTTATGGTTGGAAGGGACCTCTAGAGATCATCTAGTCCAAGCTCCCTGTGCACACAGGTTCACCTTGAGCACGTGGCACAGGGCTGTGTCCAAGTGGATTTAAAAAATCTCCAAAGAGGGAGCTTCTTGGCAGCCTATTCCAGTGCTCTGTCACCCTCACTGTCAAGAATTTTTTTCCTTAAGAACTTTTGGTGCTTTAGTTTGTGGCTGTTTTCTCTAGTCCTGTCATTGTCCACCACTGAAAAGAGGCCCACTCCATCCTCCTCACTCCCTTGAGGTATTTATACACACTGATCAGATTCCCCTTCAGTCTTCTCTTCAGGCTTAACAGTCCTCTCTCAGCCTCTGCTCATAGGCAGATGTTCCAAAACTGGACACATTACTGCAGATGTGTTCTACAAGGGCTATGTGTAGGGGAACGATCTCCTCCCTCGATCTGCTAGAGACACTCTTCTTAATGCATCCCATTGGCCTTCTTGGCCATGAGAGTGCCCTGATGCTCGTGGTCAACTTGTCCACCATGACGCCTAGGTCCCTCTTTGCAGGGCTGACCTCCAGAAGATTAGTCCTCAGCCTGTACTGGTGTCTGAAGTTATGCCTTCCCGAGCGCAGGACTTTGCACTTGCACTTCCACTTCCAAGGTATATCATGTCTTGACTTTGATCACCTTGACAAGGGTATGAACCTTAGGATGGAAGCCACTCCATCTGAACATAATATCTTTCAGATATCAAATTTTGTATAGGTAATATATAGAAGTACAGAGAGCTACAACGTTTCCTAATCTGGCACTTTTGAAGATTGTAATCTCTTTATTGGTTTCTCTATTCTACATGCAATCCAAAACTCACGAATGTGTATTTCTAACTTGGTAACAGATTCAGAAATACAAGTTTATTGGTAGAAGGGAGGTTATATGGCTCTTAGAACCCTAAAGTTAGGAATTCAGGGAGTTCAGTCAACACCTGCTGCTGCTGCTTTTTTGTTGTTGGTTGGTTGGTCGATTTTTTTTTTCTGATGTGCAATTACATTTAAGGCAGCAAGCCTGACCTTATTGGCAAAGTAGGTATGCTAATGTTACTGCTTGTTTTTCTACCCAAAAATGTCTTGCAATAAGGTTTTATTCCCTATTCTGTTTGATGACTTTTTGGAGTAAGTGCTATTTTCTTTCTTTTTTTTTTAATCTAATATTGTGTACAGTAGAATTTTGGTCTCTGACTGGAGGTGGTAGTTGTCAGAGCAGCAAACAGTAAGGAACTCTCCAAGCCTAATCTACCAGCTCAAGCTTATTACAGCACATCATTCTTCCCAGAAGCTCTCTATCTAAACTTTTGAAGAAGCCTATTATAATAGTCCAATATTATCTGGAGATGCTCAGTGAATCTTGAACAGTCAGCTAAATTCACTTAGGCAAGCTGGCCACCCAAAAATCTATGGGCCCGGATGGGATGAACCGAAGAGTGCTGAAGGAATTGGCTGAGGTTATTGCTCAGCCTCTCTCCATCATCTTTGAGAGGTCCTGGAGAGCAGGGG
>JAUBOD010000971.1:6643987-6664105 GCA_032353885.1 Nothura maculosa | reverse complement strand
TCTCTGGGCAGCCTGTTCCAGTGCTCTGTCACCCTCACAGTGAGGAAATGCTTCCTGAAGTTCCTGTGGAACTTTTGATGCTTCAGTTTGAAGTCATTTCCTCTCGTCCTATCACTGTCCGTATATGCACACATATATCAGTAAACATAGAAACCAAATATATCTAGGGATAAAAAAGTCCATAAGACTATCACAAAGTATATTTTGCCATGCTTTTCAATTCTTATCTCACTAGTTATTCAAAGCATCATTTATATATGTTTTGGCTGCAGTTACTGGCCACAGTTATCTCCATGTGTTCCTTTTTAAAGACCCATCTGGAGAAATGGATGAACATAAGTTTAGTTTAGCAGCAAGCGAAATACATGAAAAAAATCATGCTGTTCCTACTTGCCCAAACAGAGAATGATAATACAAAAAGTATGGCTTTTTTTTTTTCTGAAATTTTATGTACTCTGTTGATCAGTTAATCATCTTTTAATTATTCCCTTTATTTATTGATCAGTAGGGGTATATTTCCATACTGTCCAAAGTTCACTTCATCTGGGATTACTTCTTAGCCATGTTTTCTTTCCTTCTTTTGTATAAAACTAAATGCTTTAAACCACTATTTTAAATCTGACTCTTAACTAGTATTGATATTGCATCAACTTTTTCCAGAGAATTCACCCAAATCTAGTCATAAACCACTTTAGAATGAGTGATAATTCAGTCAGATGAAAAGGTCTTGTGATATGAAGGGATCAGAGTTGTAACTGTTGCATTCGAAAGGATATCCTTGAAATTTTGTATGACAGGACAAGATGAACAATTCTTTACATTTCTATCCATATTGTGGAATGGATTATGCATTTTATCTTTTAGTAGATCTCAGTCTCTAATTGCTGTACTAAAACAACCATTTGCTCAGATTCTAGTTAAATGAAAAATGTGGCATAATCTCAGTTGATAATAAGTGTCTTACTATTATATAAAAGGAGAAGTTTCCTAAAGCTGAAGCCCACCATTTACAAATTAGAGTGAAAAGAATATTAATGTTTAACAGAGAAAGTGAACACGTTTTATTAGATGTGACAATTATTCCCCATTGGCTGCCAGTCTAGCAGGAGGGGAGAAGCAACTAACTGATATCAATATTAAGCATCTATGGAGGAAATTGGCTGTAATTATGATACAGCCATCAGTGAATTCCCATATGTCTGACATTCTAGGGTGATGGGAGGGAATATCATAATATACTACAATGAGAAAATGATACAACTTTGCTGCATGCAGTCAATTTTAGGATGTGCAGCTTCCTGTCCCTGAAACTCTTTTTTTTATTTTTAGTTAAACAAAAATAAATAGAAAGCAAAACAACAACGACAACAACAACAACAAAAAACAGAACAAAAAAACCCACACAAAAACACACAGAAACACTTTCATTTGCACAACAGATGACATTCCTATAAGGCGGTGTTCCTATATTCAATCTCTGTCTCTTATTGAATTGAGCTGCATAAATTTAAGTAATGCAAGTCAGAAAGTGTAGTATATAATTCCTTCTTGTGTGAGTCAGGAATTAGATTTCTAAAACTTATTTTTCTTCATGCATGCTCACTTTTGAATATTTGATTCAGTTTGTTTGTGCCCGTCTTTCTTCTTACTTTCTTATCATGCCTAACTCTCTTACTATAGTGTAAGAACATGTTTTGCATGAAGTTTTGAATAGATTCTAGTTCTTCAAAAGTCTTGCATATGTTCAGACATTTTTAGGAGATGATAATTTATAATTTTATAATTTTATTTTAATTTGTTTCTATGAGCCTCAGCAATGCTAAATTTATCTCTCACTAACTAGTTATCAGTTTTTACTTCTTCGGAAGGCTATAATAGCACTGAAATACAGTTCTTAATGTATTTGTGTAGAATTGTCCCTAAATTTATGCCCTATGAACAGGCGCAACCATTTCAGTTTAACAATTGCTTTAATCAGTATTTCAGAATGACAACTCAGAATTATCCTATTAACTTGATTATTGCAGCATTTATAGCCTTTGCAATAGATAGCTGTTTGGATGCTACCGTTGTATAACTTAATTTGAAGAGAAGTGTGAAAGAAGAAAAATGTACAGCTTTAGTCTGTGGTGCAAGAATGTCCTCTTACATCTTAAAGATGTCAATAATTTCAAGTCATTTGTTAGTAATGCTGCTGTTCGAGAGTGCCGTATCATATGCTTGTGTCCTTGAACATACTACTATATTATCATTAACTATAAAATAATTATATTTGGTAATAAAATTTTAAATCTTTTTTTTAACTAAATAAAGCTGTTCTATAAATTCAGAAGTAGAGCCAGCAATATATTTTTCCATTACTTCTTCTTGACAACCTTTATACAGCTATCTCTTCAGCTTCTCTTGGATATAAAAGCAGTGTCAAAATGAAAGAATACATTGGACTTGTGATACACCTTATCAAAATGTAAGATAACAATGTGAAGAAATGACAACCTCCAGACAGATCCTTTAAGTAAATACATTTCAGTAGCTTCTTTAAGTACTGTTATTTGGTGCCTTATGCCTAGGAAAATGAATGGTACCATAGTCTAAGGATCCGTATGGCTGCCCTTTGAAAATTCAGCCAATAGAGGAAATCTTTCTTAAGTCCAAGTGAGAACTAGCTGAACTGTTGCAGACAATTTACTTTTAAGGTTTGGATCCATTCACTCTGCTACCTTTCTCATTGATTGCACAATTTAGTGAAAGCATCTTGCAATTTAGTAATTTTCAAAGACATTTATGATTTTTTTTTTACTAATAATGTTTTGGGACATTTTTTACTAATAATGTTTTGTATTCTAAACAAATGATAAAAAGCTATGAGAGCTTGGAAACCAGGTCAGCTCCAGAACGGAAGAGTGGTCTTAGAAAAGCTTTTCTATTTTCAAGACTAAGATATATGGCTGAAATAACAGGATCTGATGGTAACTTCAAGGTATTCAGTGTCATCGTAAATGTAGTCATGACCATGGGTAATTTTTTGTTTGGAAATTCCTGTTGCCTTGTCATCTCCAACTTAGTCCCTTTATGCAAGTTTATGATGATTCTGTGTAACTGTATCACTCTACACCTATCTATATTTTCCTGGTTTTGAATTCCATTCACCGGGTAAATTTCCCACTTCTCAGTCCTCTTTTTCATAAGGGATGCTAAATATCCTATTTACTTTTTTCCCCACTCCTCTGATTGCTTCACTTCTCTTTCCTGAATTCTTTTCTGTTTCTGTCTTTCCTAGCTCTGTGAGCTGCTCTTTCAACATTCAAATAGAATATTTTTTCTCTTCTATCATACTTGAATGCTGGTAAGCAATATCATTGGATCCATTCACTTACATCTAGTGACTGGATCAATAAAAATTTCTGCAGGTATTGAAGAGGAAAATTCTTCCATGGAATGAAATATTCTCATTTCAACAAGAATCTTCAAAATTACCTACATCAGGATTTTTCACATATGGTAACAGATTTTTTTTCCATAGAAGTGAATGAAGTTTTTTGTTTGTATGTTTTTTTGTTTGTTTTTTTTATTTGAGAAAACAGAGGACACATGGAGCTATAAAAAGAAAATAAGCATAGAATATATATTTGAATATACTACAGCTACTCATTCATAGAAAATGCTTATGTTATAAATTATAATTTTCAAACTATTCTTATGTACATGTCCTGCATGAATAATATTATTCAGACATTTAAATTATGACAAAGCTTCAATAAATTAAAAGCAATAGTTTATCATGCAAACTATCAGCATTCTAATTATCAACAGTAGTAGTATCTCTAAGGGAAGAACATTTCAAATGTAAAGCTCTTACCATTTTCACAACAAAATATTTCATTTTGTATGTTAAAATCAAATATTCATGCAAAGAAAATGTTTTCTGAATGACAGCAGAAAAATGAAAAAGAGTATAAACAATATCAGATCAAAATTTGATTGTGTTTTAGTCACAGGTATTGGCAAACACAGGTATTGTGTTTTAGTCACAGGTATTGGCAAGACAATGTACTAAGTAGGATATTGCATCATTATTAGTCAGAGGAAGATATTCATTGGTCAACTGGATAAAAGGCACTAGACAAGTAGCATTTATATCTAAATATTACTCACCATAACATATGTGATTTTCAAACAAGACTTCATGAGCTCTGCTGTAGAAGTGATCCAGGAATGATTTATGAGTGTAAATAATGCCAAACATAAGACTAGCCTGTAACAAGGCAAAAGTCTCAAGTCTCAGGTCTACTGTCATTATAATACATCTACAGTTAAATTTTTTTTTTTTTTTTTTTTTATTTTCTGGAAGAACTACTCATCAACTTAGTTGTTCTGCTATTTTATGAACAAAGCAAGAGCTCTCTCCTTTCTTACAATATTAAAAATATTATGATAAATGTGATCTTACTGTAAGCAAATACTGTGTTTATTATCACAGATATGTGATAATATGATACAACAACCTGTATTGGAGTTGACTTCAAATATCAGAGCAAGGCTCCTCTTAGTCGAATTCAAACACCAGAGCAAAGTCATTGTTTGATAGGAGATTGATCCCTATAGATTTTACTTATCAGATTGCAGGACACAGATTTCCCAATCATTAGATTTTGAATAATCAAAGGATCAATTATTTACTATATATAATATCAATCTACTCAAAAGAGAAAGATTCAGTAAAATTCTGTTTCTTGATTGAATTACCAGATGATGAAAATCTCAGCAACAATGTGCAAACATTTCTTGAAATTTAAATGTAATCAACACATGGGAAAAAACATTATTTTAAGGTAAGATTCTTAAATGTACCATACCAGACAACTACAGACATAAAAAAAAAAAAGTAGATTAAGATATTCAGTGGCTGAATAGTAAGTTAGGAGATGAATATCAATGCAGTACATTTCTACATTAATTTAAATTTAATCTAATATTTCAAGAGAAATACTTCTTGATGGCACCCTAACTCTCCTGTTTTTCCTATTATGGAAGGTACTAAAAAAAATCTTAGAGAGGATTTTGATAAATAATAAACTCAAAAGGCTTCCAATTAAATTTATTTCTAGATCTTGCTCTGACATCAAGCTCTGTGTTGGAATAAAGAGGGCTCTTATAGCCCCCCTTATCTTGGCTCTTATAGACTTATTATTTAATAAAAATTTGTTGTTCTCTGAAAATGATAAATATTTATAAATAAGATGAAGATCAAAACAATAATGCAATTGGGCTCCTAATTCTCAACTGTGTAAATTAATTAAGGCAAATCATCAGGCTAAAGAGTCTATGTCGATTCTAATACCTAAACTATCATTTTCAGAAATAGCTCAGTTTATCTCTGCTTGGCACTTCTTTGCTAAGTTTAAAAAATATGTATATATTTCTTTTCTTGGATAAACAGGACAGTACATAAAAACAGCTGTTTCGTACCTCAATCACAATATTATTAGGTTTCCTTTGAAGAATGGCTACACAGAAGATAAAATGCATTTTAAAATAGTCATTAATAGTATATTTATTTCTGATTGCAATTGCTGAAACGTATGCTATTAGCATGATTTTCAGCAATTGAGCTGGTGTGAATTGTTAGTAAATCAGGCCTGTAATCTTCAAACATACTCCCTAGGCCTTGAATCTAAAACCATCTGGACAGTGTGACAGTGTTCTATTTATTACATACAACTGCTTGGATACTGCCAAAGCATAAACAGTAATTAAGCACACAAGCCAACCATGCATGCCAGATTTGCTAGAACTATCCTTTGAGTATCTTCGAGTTTCCATGCCAGTGAGCTTATTGAGGCATTGGCTGGTGATTAAACATTAATGATTTATGGTGCAAGCAGGGTTCATTTACTGCTGACTGAAATATGTTTGACAGCATCTATGTGGTTCCTTAAGAAATAATGTTTTCAAAGATTTTTTTTCTCCTGACTCATTTTCTACATTATTTTCAAAAAAAAAAAAAAGATGCAGTGTCTCATTGCTTACATATGTGGCTGTCCTTGCAGTCAGAAAATTGATAAAATACAGTAGTAATTTGGTAACTCACAAGGACTTTTTCTCAGTTTGAGACAGCATCCCAAAAATGCATTCTGTAAGTCTAAAAGTGGATATTCTTAATATTGAGTTAAAGATTTATTTTATTTTATATATATTTTTAATACCATTCTTTATATCATCTCTGGTCCATGAGACATTCGTAACATCTGTTGGGGTCCAACATATTTATCATAGAGACACAAAAGAATTGTAACATTTTTTTGGTTCGTACAGTGATCAGAACAAAAATCTGACACAAACCAGGGGCAAGTTCTTTAATTCATCAGAGATGACACTATCCCAAAAATTGGAGGGAGTATATCACAATTGTAGTGCTTTCTCTCATAACTTAATGCAGAGAGACACTGCTGTCATGTTTCATGGTTATACACATAGTCAAATTTCATCACAAAGGCCTATAAAGGCAGAAATACTTTTGATTACATAAGTTTGGAACCGTGCTTTGAAGGTTTGGCTGAAAAATATGTTGGACTGGAAAGTCATTATTGTACAGATTCGTTGTTTACACCAAACTGCCCATGTGTTCTGACATCATATTTCCTCCCCCTCACTACATCAATTCTGATTTACTAGTGTTTCAGCTTCACACTGGGAAGAAAGGAAAGCTAATTTATTATTTTCATGCGTGTTCATAGGAAGAGAGCTATTCCGGGTTAACAACAAAAAAAGAAGGCAGATTGGTGATTCCTCTTTTTTTTATTATTATTTTTCCTTTTTATCCTAGATCTGACATCAAATGCCTCTTGGATCTGAAATGAATCATAAGCTTTCCAACTGAACAAGTGTTCTGAGTGCAGAATTAATTAATGAGTGTTTAGGTAACTTCTAAATTTGTCAAGAGCAGGGTAAAGTTTTGTGCCAGTTCCTGATTTATTAGTCTAGCATTTCAAATCACCGTTATGGAGACTTTAGTATTATGTGAAATATAATATACAGATGTGCATAGTTTTTGCCTTCTAGTAACACCTCATTTACTCTCAGGGTCTAGGGACAGAGGCTGACTTTCCATTTGAATTCCCTCCAAGTTTTATTGTTCATGCATAAAGATTACAAGAAAATCTGAAATTGAAAAATATGGTGCTATGGCAGTTTTTCATGGTATTGGTTACCTGACAAAAGTTAAGTGACTAAGCCGTATGTAGGGCTGAACAGTATACTGTTCAAATAAACTGGTCAAATAAACAGTATACTGCTTTGACTTTCTGAGACATAAGGTCCCAGATGCAAACTATAGAAATATTCCTGAAACAGCTCAGCAACTTTTAGCTCAGAAATTGGAAGAAAAATAGCAGTGTTAGTGTCATGCTCCAGATAATTATCTCTGCTGAGAGACAAGAGTAATTCAACCTGGAAATAGAATCAAATTAATGCAAGTAATACTACTTCCAAGATGCAAGCAAATATTTTCTTTCTATGTTGCTCTTTGCCACATGAATACACAAAGTCTTCCAGAGTTATTGAAGGTAGATTTTATGCGGGAAAGTATTACCCCCACATAAATGTTGTGAAAATCTGGGTTGCTGCTAACAATGTAGGTACAAACTCCTGCCCCAAAGCAGATGATAAATAATGATTTTCCAGTCTTCTCAGTTATTCTTTCAATATTCATACTTAAACTATAATACGCCATATTGAAAACTTTTTCACTTTAGAGAAATTACTGCAAAAGCTGGAACTTGAAACGAATGCTCTGGTGTTTGTTCTTGTAATTTGCTTGTCCTTGAAATTTGCTCATTTCAATAACAAATAAAAAAACTCTGTAAATATATAGTAACATCCAGAAGTACAAATGTCTGAATTCCCTCATCAGTGAGACTGTGGAGAGACTCCCCGATAGGGTAGGATATAGAGTATCTGATACATCGTGAACTTCACTTCTTGCATGTTGTCACCACATCAGAAAGTCATACATATCTAAAGAGTTAGTTCTATGAAGCAAGCACCTAACAACAAATGTATTAGATAAGAACTTCCAACTATTTCCCTTTCAGTTTTCCAATTAGCCTCTAGCTAACTATCCATTAGCACTTAGCTACAGGCTACAAACTTGGGTGATTGCCTGCCTTGGATTTACTTTTTCCTGTTTTAGGTATTTTGAAACATGCTATTCTATGTTTATACTTTAGCTTTTTAATATACTTTTGAAATACTGAAAAATTTCCCTTTGGGTTTTCTGCAGTTACAAAAAAAATACTGCATAGAGCGGAGAGATATAGGATCACTAAGAAAATCAAATTTAATTATAGTGATTTCTTTTTAACATGCTTCTCTCTTTCCTGCCCCCCTCATCCTTTACTAGCGGGCTATTCAGTAAATATTTCCTCTCCAGGTCCATCAGCCACCCTAATAGTAAATCAGAGCCAGAGACTTGGGGATAATTGTGAAGTGGGTCAGTGTACTAGTTTCTTCCTTCTGGAGATTAGGGTTCAAAATTTCACTCAGAACACAAAGACAACATATGTAGTGATCTCATTTTATTACCATGTATTCATACTCCAGAGCTGCCACCAGACATATAGACCTGACTGTCAGTTTTGTGCCTTCTGTAAGGAAAATCCATCTATTAAAATTCAGAGTTCTGTGAGGGTCTATGTGAATAGTACCCTTAGCTGACTGATAGATTTATAATATTGAATTAATGAACACAAAGCTAATTTTGTTTTATTTTTCTTTTTAATTTTGAATATGGAATGCTCAAGGTATTGATAAGTAGAATATCCTTTGGATGTCAGCTGGTCCCACCTTCAGCTCAAATCAGGAATATTTTAAAAGTTACCTTAGAGGGCCTGCAGCATATTCAGTCTAATTCTGCTTATCTCCAATAATGGATATTCTCCAGCCTCCCTGATTAATCTCCCTGAAAATCTGATCCAGTGTTTGTCCATCCTCATCATGAAGAATGTTTTTGTTCAATCTAATTGGAATTTCTCTTGCTAGAAATTCTCTTCTCTTGCTTGCCTTTTCTCCTTCTACTGTGAACATTAAAAATAAAAGGTCTTGTCTTCTCTACAATCACCCAGAAAGTAATTAGGTCCTCTCCCCTCTTTTCCTTCTTCTCTCTATTTGGTTTTCTATTTTGGTCCCTTCTAGCCCTGCTCTGTTAAATATGCTTTAATTAGCTATTAATGATGAAATATATTATTAATTTAAAATAAAGTGCTCGCTTTAGTGCTAGTTGCTAGTTTTTCTGCTGCTTTCCTGCATGGCAGCTGTCTTTTCCTTCAAAGAGACAGCATTGTTTTTTCTCAGGACACAGTTGTATTAACATTACTGAGGTCTGGTAGGACTGCTCAGTGTATCTGCCCATCGTAAAATACTGCTCTCAGCACTTCCTTCTTTCTAGCCTCTCTAGCTTACAATCTCCTGAATAAGAGCAGAGAAACAGCTGTAATCTGTATCCTCATATGAATGTAACCTTGTCAAAGCCTTCCTTTTTTTCTTCTGTAGTTTGATTATAGCAGCTTCCTGTGTCTTATGCATCTATTGGTTGCACAAATTTCACAGGATTTTTTTTTTTCTATTAAAGACTTTATCACAATTACATTAGCAAGAATGGTTCATCATTCCTACATGGACTGGTTTCTTTTGATTCCATTTGGTTTGAGGCAAGATTGGTTTATTCCAGTTACTCTGTGATCTTGTGGTCTAATCCCTCCCTTCTATTTCTGTGCCAGAGCCTGTCATCTCAGATTGTTAATTTTAAAAATCAGGGCCTTAGGGTGGTCTCTGTGGTTCAGCTACATCAGCTCTGATATCCTCTTATCTATGTGAACATTGACAGAAACGGTAACCTCCCCTGTAACTAGGACTACTCCTTTCTTTTTTCCCCTAGAAGGGGCCACACTTCTAGTTTCATTCTTTAGATGTTTGACTGTATTCATTGATTCAAAGTTGAATCAATCTAACTGCCCTTTCTAGACTGGTTTATACAATGTAATGGTTGATTAAGTCTTTTTTTCAACATTGAATTCAGACTAAAGAACCCTAATCTTTCAGTATACCTTACTGAAAAGTTCAAAAAAGAAAAGAAAGACTAAATTGAAAGAGTTATCTTTTATGCTATTATACACTTTCAGTGAGTTGCATAGTTGAAATAAAACTAAATGTGACTTGGTTTTTGGACTGTTTGTTATAAAAATCTGTTGCCACAGACCTTTAACACTTTTAACTCAAATAGAGAAATGATATGCAGGGAAGAAAATTCTGGTGATAGTTATGAGCATATAACTAGGAAATGTTTCTCCTGTGCAGGAACTGTATACTTCACTACGGAGTTTCAGTGAAAGTTGCATGCACGATGAAGATTTGAATGTTAGAGTGAGAAATACCAGGCCACAGATTTTCAAAGCAGTGCTTTATAAGATCCTTCCTGAAATATTTATCCAGAATCAGTAACCTTTAAGTCAAGAGAGACTCAAATCTCTCCAACATTTCATTGTGCAGTTTCAGAAGGCTACAGAAGAAAGGTCTGAGAGATACACGGCAGAACTTAGTGAATAGTGTGAAACACAGGTGGAAAATTGCATTAAAAGTCTGTTCCACACAGATATTATTATTTGAATACATCTTGGGGGGAAGCAAGGAAGGGGCTAAGACCCAGACTCTTTGGCTACTCACCTAATGTAATGGGATTAATAGCTGACTAGTCCTGATGTATCTTTGCCAATAGCTTCATCATATGTTTAAATTTTGTTATTGGAAATCAAGGCCTGTATATCTGATCTAATTACTTGTTATTAGCTTTTGCATATGATATTGCACTTAAAAACAAAATATTCTTGTTTTTTTTAGAGCAAATGTTAATATAGGAAAGGATGAATTTGAATTGCATTTTAGAATATCTAGAATTCTCCAAAGAACTCTCATGCAATACTCAAGCTGATATTATTTAAGGAAGACTTAAAATTTTCTATTTCTTCTATGTACTTGTTTTATGTACTGCTTGCATGTAACACAGGACCTGGACTTAATTGGTCTGGGTCATAGTAAGTCCAAAGCAGACAGAATGTGTTGAGGGTACAGGAGGTGTTTGCATGAGAAGTGGAAGATAGCATAGAAAAAAATCAGCAGATGAAAGACAGGTGTGAATACATGCAGTGTATGAATCATTATTCAAATATTTATTTATTTCTGTGGAAAAAAATGGGTGTGAATGTTTGAAACTTCACCTTCTTAAGCATTTAGTTTTTTTCCATTCTTTTCATTTTAGGTTCTCCCATATATTTTTATTCATCTTTACTTCTCTCTTGCTCATTTTATTACTCACCAATATTTTCAAAATCTTCTTTGTTTTAAAATAAAGAAGAAACCAAATTTTTTTTTTTTACTTAAAAAAAGTAGAAATCAAGATTACCTCAATTTCTTGCAATGCAATCTTCTAGCCGATCTATAGCATTATAGATTAGATTATGGATGAGTTTGCCGAAGCTGTATTCAAAAAGGACCAGATTCTTCCATTTTCACTCAAGTTTATTGTATTCTTTCTTCATATATAATTTCACTGATGACAGTAGAGATGTTAATGAAATTTTGCTCTGTTGCATAAAGATAAAGAAGTCTCTTCCTTGCCAATTCTATTTTAAAAAACACCAAAAAATCATTAGACTCACTTTAAAAAGCATTATAAAGGAAAGCATAAAAAGGAAAAAAAAATCAGTTTTAGAAACAGCTCCAAAATCTACAAATTCTCTAAGTAAAGATCATCAATTATCTTTACTTGGCAAATGAAAGGCAATAACAGTAAAATGCATATCAGCACCAACTGTGATGTGAAATTTAAGGCTCTAAAACTTCATTAAAATCAGACTTGTAATGATGTACCATATGCAGTGGCTTGCATTTGCCTGAGGATCTCCAACCTGTGGCTCATTTCTTCTGTCACATCACCTCTTTACAAGAATGACTCAGAGTCCTTTGTTGAAGTGCTTAGGGGCTGACAAGCAGGGTAGGTGTTTCAGAAATAATCATTTGCTTGATACTCAGGTGAATTATAGACCTTTTCAGTTTATAGCACAAGCTTAGGCTTTTATTTCCAAAGTGAACTGAAATCATGAAAAAAAAAAAAAAAGGCTGTTAACAAGTATTCAGACGACTTATGCCTTCTGAATAGGCAACTGATTTTTTTATAGCAGATAAAAGAGAATTTATTTTTTAAGTAGCCTTTTACAGAAATAATTGTTAATGAATTTGGATAGCATGTTTCAGAGGAACTACCGAAATATATTAAACAGGTAAGACAGATGAGGAGACTTCAAAGGTGAAAGACTACCTATTTCATTAACAGTTCTTGAGCCATTGAGTTGCTATATGCTTGTTTTATTATTTTGATACTTAAGTCACTTATTTGTAGTCACCTTTATAAATATTCAGGGCAATGTTAAACTAAATTCTTCATAACTGAAGAGAGATGAAAGGCTAATAATGCCTAAATTATATTAATTAAACTTAAATTTGGTACATGGGTAAAACCATTTAAGGGTTAAATACACTAATACATGTGAAAGCATCTGTAAACATTGTTATAATAGAAGTATTTAGGTCCTAAGAGGGCTTAAGCTGTTTCCAGCATCCACAGAAATTGCAGTAAAAGTACTTTTGGCATGTCTTTTAAAGGAAAGCCTTAGAAGTGTACCCTCTATTCCTTTTGGCCTTTTAGTGTAGAACGATGTATGACCATGTCTTCAGCCTAACAGTTAACACTGCTACTCCATATACATAGGGTATATAGAGTATTACTGGACATGAGACCATCCAGAAGATCCCATTCCTTTCTATGATCTTTAAAAGTTCATTTTCAAAGTTTCTTTAATATTTATTTCTGAATATTTTTTAAAAGCATCTAAACATGCTTTTGACAATTTTTACAAGTTTATCTTGCAATTAAATTTCAATCTAACCTTTTATAGAATATAATATTTCATCTTTTAAGGAAAAAATTTTGAAATTGACTTTTTGAAGCTTTTGTGATCACGTGGCATAAAAGCAATGGCATGGATGAATATTAATAACTTAAATTGCAATATGTTGTGACAGGTGTCTGAACTCATTCTCTGAACTCAATAGGCCAATCCAAATCCAAATTTTATCCTACAGGATAAAGAATCACTGCAGACTTGGAACTACTTATTTTCCAGTTATAGTTTTTCAGCCTTCTAAGAAAATTCTTTACCCAAAGGGCATTATTAAACATTGGTGACTCTCATTCTGAAATATTTTAATTAGGCCTTTGAGTAGATTTATACTTTACTCTACATTTCTGCATCTGTTCATAGTTTGGAAAAAGTAATGAAAAAACACATAACAATCATATTTTTAAAAAGTGTATGCAAGCAATGATGGAATTTATTTATCTATTTATTGATTGACTTTTCATTTGACTCTTAAGGGATTGTCAAAAAGGTAACAAGATGGTCAAAGAAAGAAATGAAATTCCGCAGTGAACTTTCAACTACAGCACTTTTAAGGAGTGCTGACATGAAGCAAATTCAATACATGAGAAAAAAATTCTAATCGTAGCTCACATGTGCTTTATGACTTCTACTGGATAGGGTAGCATTGCCCAGTAAGCTTTACTTTAGGAGTCTTACCTGTATAAGCAGCCTATTTCTGAGTGCACCTCTATACTCCAAGACCACATTTTTGTGTTTGCTGTGGTAGTACAAACTGCCTACTATTGACTTCATTTAAGATGGAAAAAGCAGCAGCCACAAAAATATGAAGATTGTATGATGAAGGAAAAGATGCAACATTACAAAATTCTTTCTAGGCAGTCACATAGTGAAAATATAGAAGTGGAACTAACCACTCAAGCCTTGAATTTCTCATGTCAGAATGTGTAAGATGATAGTCTAAGTAGTTAGTAAATGAGTAACTTTTACAATCTATCCTCAGTTACTTTAATTAAAAATAGTCTAAATAAGCTGAAAGTCTAGTTCCACTGCCACTTACCAGTTGAGGTCTCGGTATAGCTAGAAACTGCTGCAATTATAAGTCTATTATAGTTTAATATTTACACGGTATAAGATAATATGTGCATATGTTGAGTGGAGAGAGACCACCACACTCAGTGATGTTCCCTGGATTAAGCACATGCAAAATATTGATGGTTGGGTACACTCACATTTATAGAATAGTTTTTCTTGCTTTAGAATACAAGGTAGGTGACATCTCTTTTCCACTATACTGGAAGCCAGGAGGGAGACCATCCCAGCAGTCACAGCAGTCTTGAGAATAGCTACATCTTTTATTTCAATGTTCTTCCAATCTATTTTATTAATGTATTTTTTCTGCATGCAATATGCAGAGTTTTATAATAAGCCATTAGAAATCAAGAACATTTTTAATCAAGATGCCATAGTAGTCTTATGAGACTACAGCTTCACATTTCCTATATTATTTATTTCCAAAATTAAAAAATAAATAATTAAAAAAGACTTGCCTGTATATTTTTCCTCTAGTATTGATTCTTTAATCCTTGTAAGCACTTGCTAATGAATTCTGCTGGAGACAGGATGTCACAATAGATAGAGCCCAGTCCAGAGGCATAACTATTCTATTTCCAAGGCTCTAGGCTTAACAGAACAAATAAACTCTGGTTAAAGCCTTTGGAGCAAGTAAATATCTTGTATGTCACATTCTTTCCAAGATAAAGATAAATCACTGAAGCAGTTAAAACAAAAACGAATATCATTTTTTTATTATTTTTTTTACTGAAGTACTTTATGTGATCTCCTTTTTCTTAATGATTTAGGATTGCTCAGTTATAAAGAAGAAGCATAATTCTTCTATAAATGTTATTTTCCTAATAACTTAATAACTTTACTTAGTTGCTAATAAACATCAGTATGATACTGCTTCTATGTATGTTAAAAGCCTTGATAATGTACTTTTTTATTGTAAAAGTATAACGGCTTAAAGGTCTGCATTTAAATGGAAAATTGCTAGAGGCAAATTTTAACAATATCTCATGGGAGAGGGTTCTATTGCTCCTAGTACCTCCATCTTTAGCAAGAGCATGTAAAACATCTGTTAATTCTTCAATGAATTCATTGATTAACTTTCCAATATACGATACATTTTTGACTTAATGAAAGCTATAAAAGTATTGATCCTTTGGCTAAAACCATACCGCTTCAAGCAAATAATCCTAAAATGGAATATAGGTATTTTTCTCTTTCTTTTTTTTTCATTATGAAATTAATCTATGATCTCAGAAAAGAATGTTAATTCACATGTCCGCTGTAGCAAAATATTTTTGTTCTTCTGATGTATTTCAAATACATCATACATATGGAAGAATATAAGGATTGAAAAAGCATTCAAAGAACATCACTGGCACTGCAAAACATTGCGTGAAGAATTCAGTGTTTTTAATACAGAAAAATAAATTAATATTTTTGATGGATATATCCTTGATTATCCTGCAGGCATTCCAAATAGTAAATTATTCTCTGAGAAGTCAACTGCTAGGCTTTCTATCAGGTCAGTATGTATTTGAGAATAGGAGCTTTAACCATCTATGGTTGATATGTGGCAATAAGTTTCCTGTGAGAAACTCTGTGGAGCAAAGAATAGTGAGGTTTGCAACACATCTCATTGATTGTTTCACCAATAAACACTACAGATGGTTTCAAGCTGTAAAATTCATTTCCAGATCTATCCTTGCATCTAGCCATGGCTTTGGAATACTTATGTTTGTAGTTTCATTCTCCTCTACTATGAAAAGAACAAGATATATATTAAAATACTTTCTATTAAATTTTGTGCAAAGTATCCATCACTTGAGTTCATTCTCATCTTCAGATCTAGAATCAACAGTCAATATCTTTGTGAAATAAAGTCAGTTTGGAATGCAGCAAAAATGACTAACAGTGATGCATCATCTCACATGGCACATTGCCATGTGGCACCTTTTCCCCTGAAAAGGGGGCACCTTTTCTCTTGAATGTTGAAAGCTAGAATTATACTGTATATCATCGTTCAGAAAAAGAATTGCTTGATGAGCTGAGAGAAAATATATTTGCCTAGTAAATATAGCAAAATAGGCCAAAGTAATTGAAGTTACACAAATTCTACTTGGTTCAAAATAAAGTGCTAAAGAATATAGGTCTCCTAACAATCAGGCGCCAAGAAGAACCAATATATTTGTCTTGACCTCTTGTAGATAACAAACTACCTTGTTTCACCCTGTTGCACCTGCAGAAACTCTAATAACATTTATTGGATAATAATTCATCCCTCAGTTTTGTTTCCAGCATCAGCGGAACACATTATAATGAAGAGGATCCTCTACTTCCCAGTACTATTTTCTTTCAAGCTTTAATTATTCTTACTATTTAGAGAGCAAATTATTAAGACATAATCTTACTATTAAGAGAGAATCAAAGTTATAAATTTATGCCTTATTTCTAGTCTGAATTTCTTCTGCTTTATCCCAGATGCTGAGATTTTTTAATTGTCTTGTCTTGATAGACTGAAAAGCCCTTTAGAATCCAGTGTTTTTTTTTCCCCAGCTGTATTTATACAGAATAATCAACTCGCATCCCATGTCTCTTCTTGTTTTATGCTTTAAGCTTATTGTGGTATGACATTCTCTCCAGCACTTGAAATGTTCTGTGTACTTTTTTGCAAGTCCTGGGATTTCAAGTTCCTTTATTAAAAGTAAATATCAAAACTGATTGCATATTCTACCATTATTAACAATACCAGTGGCATATACGGACAAAAAGTCTGTTCTCTGCTGCTTCTTCCCTGTTGTTCTTTAGTATTATGCTAGCTCCCTTTGTCACTTTTCTGCATTGCTTGATTACTTACTTGCTATGACTTTCAGATGAAAAAATGTTGTGTAATGAAACTGTCCACTTAGAACCACCTCATCAGCTGGGGTAGGTTCTCAGCCTTTTCTCAAATAAGACATAAAGTATCATTATATTTTGGTCTACCTTACCTATAAGAGATTTCCCAGAATACCACTTCTTCTGAATCACTATGACATCTATTTGCAGTTCTTGCATGTATCAAAGGTTGAATGAGTCATAGGCAGGTTTTATGTAGTACAAACATGGCAAGAAATGTGACAGCTGTCTTCATCCTGGCAAAGGTCAGCTCAGCCTTACAGATTTTCAAATGATGTCAGCACTGTACTGAGTTAAACAGAGGACAGCAATAATTTATAATTTTCTTTCTTTCCACCTTTTTGCAATAGCTACGATCACTTTAATGCAGTAGAATAAAAAATCTTAGATAAATAATTACCTAGGAAGGAAAAAATATTATTCTCGAGGAGCATAAGACAAAAATACAAATGATTGCAGACGGTATGTGTCTGTGTTTGAGTTGGTATCAGTAAGAAACAAAATAATCTATCTTATCTTTTTTTCTTTCTTTAGAAAATCTCAATAAAACTACTTTTTTTTTCAAAATCCATAAAATAAAAGAGGATGGACATGAAGATAGCAAAGCTTGTTTTTACAGGACCCAGAATTACCTGAAGTTCTGCATGTTTTTCTTCTGTGTGCATAGATGTGTTTCCAGCATGTTTCTCTTGCCATTTCTAACCCCTTGAATCTGTTGATCGCAGTGTAGTCTTTAGACTAAGGCTTTCATGAGACTGGAGCCAGCTCAAGGTGGTTCCAGTATTTGAAAACTTTTTCTAAAGAGAAACAGGAACAGTAGTAGCCACAGGCAAAGGATCTATTGAATTCTTGATAACCAAATCTATCAGATTTGGTATATTATACCTGTAAAATTATCTGTAAAATTGTACCTGTAAAATTAATGTGCTCAGTTAAAATAGATATAGCATTTCTCAGCACATATATATGGATGTTCATGTGTGTCAAGTATATCTTGATGAAAGGAGAGGCAGACCACAGGCTGATTAAGAAATTAACTAGATACTTCATTTCAAGGTTAAATTTCAAACTAAAAATCAGAAAATAATTTCCAAACTAAAAATCAGAAAATAATTTCTGTATGACTAGTAGTTAAATTAAAATATATTTTGGTTTTGTATAGATCTAGCTATTATGCATTCTTTATATAGATCTGAGCAGTCATGATATCTAGATTTTGATTTCTACACATTCACCAATGATGGAGTTCATTGCTTTCTCTAAGCAAATTATACAGATACAAACGATGTCTTAGATTAAAATCTAGACATTCAATTCCAATATATTTCAGAAAACTGACTTAATTTTCTCATTAAAGGGGAGAAATAGCCTTTGGGAGTGGGGTAGGAGTCTGGGAAAAATATTGGAGCTACTTGGTCACTGTGGCATGCCTGAGGCAAATAAAAGAGAAGTGAGGAAAATATAGCAACAAATTAGACATAAAAATGGGTGCAATTCCACTATACAAATCTCTTAGCTGGTGAAAATCAGTTTATCCTAAACAGCAGTAGCTCATGTAGGTCTAATGGGTAATGACCCATTAGACTGTCAAAAAGAGATGTACTATAGATTTACTAAAGAGGCTCAACTCAGGTACTTACCGAGACATCTGTGAGATAAACTTTGTAGCCAAAATATGATTTTAAATCAGATATTCCTTTGTGTGTAACAAAATGTCTTCAATTCAGTTAGAAAACAAAACAAAACAAACAGTGGGTTCCTGGCTTGCACCAGGAGTGTTGCCAGCAGGTCAAGGCTGGCAACTTAGCTCTGCTGAGGCTGCACCTAGAGTACTGTGTGCAGTTCTGGGCTCTTCAATATAAGAGGATGTGGAGCTTCTAGAGAGAGTCCAGCAGAGAGCAACATAGATGATTAAATGAGCGGAGTATCTACTATATGAGGAAAGACTGAGTGAGTTGGGCCCGTTTAGCCTGGAGAAGAGAAGGCTTAGAGGGATCTTATCAACATGTAGAAATACTTGAGGGGAGAATGTAGGGAGGAAGGGGCCAAATTCTTCTCAGTAGCAGCCAGTGATAGAACAAGGGGCAATGGATATACGTTGAAACACAGGAAGTTCCATCTCCATGTGAGAAAGAGCTTTTTCACTGTGAAGGTGACAGAGCCCTGGCACAGGCTGCCCAGGGAGGCTGTCAAGTCTCCTTCTCTGGAGATCTTCAAAGCTTGCCTGAGTGCCAACCTGTGTCATGTGCTCTAGGTATCCCTGCTAGAGCAGACAGGGCTGGACTAGATGATCTCTAGAGGTCCTTTCGAACCTTAACCATTCTGTGATTCTATGATTCTATGTGAAAACAAACAAACAAACAAACAAATAACATAATCGCTAGAATTGTGGAGTAGGGTCTAGTGGCCTAGAGTGATATGCTAAGAGTGAAAAATGGTTGTAGGACAGAAATAAAATTGGAATGCAGTGGTTAGTTCTGATGAAGAAGAGGTAGGTCTAGTAGGTCCTCCAGAAAGTGGTAGCTTTCTCTTTATGCATATCAGTGTATATTTATCCTTTGTGGATCTGCACAGTCCTTTCTCTTATGTTTTTATTCCAAATTTGCTTCACTGTCTTACCATGATAGCAACAAACTCTTGATCGTTATCCAAGGGAAGGTAAAATTAGTCCATCTGGCAAAAAATGTCAAGCCAACTGTGATGAAATTTGCCTGCTCTGTTATGATTCAGCTTCAAAACACCATGTCTATTATTTTCTCATATGCTGCAATTCTCATTTGAACCTAAGGAAAGTTTTTCTTGAAATTCAACGAGAATTGATAAAAAAAGATGTAGAAATGGATCATACTGTAAGTGGCCAAGAAGAATTTGCTTTTATAACAAAGTTTTAATATCATAATTTTGTTTTATAATGGATGATAGCTTTCTATGTTTTACTGAAGCAAATATTTAGATTAAAAGATGGATAGAATTGCATCTATGAGTACACTAAGTTAAATAAAATTTGCAGTTCATCAAACCCAGTGCTATCCTCTGTGTATCAAATAATATAAAATGAAAATCAGCTTACATCTAACAGAGATGCTGAAACATAGAACTTTGCATTGCAATATCTGTAGTATTTTTCATCCATGGTGAAACAATGTAGACACTATATATACAA
>JAUBOD010000971.1:6625826-6643887 GCA_032353885.1 Nothura maculosa | reverse complement strand
CAGAGCAATAAAGGGAAGCCTTGATCACTCATATTGAGTCAGTCGTGCTTCCCCGCGCGCTGGGCACCAAATCCTGATGAAGGTCTGCGACATGTAGTATTTTTCATCCATGATGAAACAATGTAGACACTATATATACAACCACATGCACATTAGCACTCAAAAACACTAAAAGTTGAAACATTCTGTTCTGGCTTCTCTAAGGGAGGAAGAATCAGCTTATAAAGTGCACATTGTTGTCCTCTCATATTTCAGTAGTCAAATTCCTGTTGGAATGCTGTGATATCTCATTCTCCTTTTTTTATTCAGAAATGATGGCTAGAAGTTGCTGCAGGCATGAGACTTAACAGGCTGTTCATAATGACTGACATGCTCCAGCTGGAACACAGAATAGGGTAACGAAGCACAAACATAATAAGCCTTAAGTAATGAAATAATTTCCTTTTATGAAAACTAGAGTGAATATGGAGGCTAGTGCTTTGGATATGAAATAATATCTTAAGATCCTTTGGATTTTTTGATTCATTACCAGACAGGAAAAGCAATAAACATATCCATATGAATACATTATTTGGTCACTGGGCACAAAATGCAGACTTTGAAGGTGAGGGAACATATGTTTCTGTCAAGGATAACTTCCATTGAAATTAGTTCTTTAGACATGGATCTGTGTCTCCTCCTTAGTAAATTTAGCTTCATCATTATTTCAGAGCTTTTTCTTCACAAAATGCACTTCTTATATTTATTGTCTTGTGCAAACAAAAGAGCTCTCAGTTCTTACAAATCTGATGACTGCTTTTATCTTCTTCATCCAGATTTTTGTGAAAGGAGTTAATAGAGGTCATCTAGACAAATGATTACCTTGCAGAATTGGAGGACCTTTAGATCAGTAAATAAAGCTGAGAGTTGTTATGGGGAATTCCCTCTAGAATATGGAACTCTGCATCAAGACACAACCTATGTAGCTTAGCCTCAAACTACCGCTTTGCTATTAACTCTACATAAAACTACTGCGTAGACGAACTTCTCCATGAACATGTCATTAAATATAATGGCTGCATTGTAGTAAAAGAAAACATGTGACATGTAATTTATTGGCAACTATTTATTGAATTATTTATGATGGTAACTAGAAGTCAAACCTCATTGCACAACAATCTGTAAAACCAAAAAGCAAGTATGAACTTTGCCTTGAAGAGATAACTCCATTTTTTATCATTCCCATTTCATGTTTAATTTTATTATAATAGAGAAGACTGCTTTAAGTTCAACAGCAACTAAAATTAATAACTTATTGGAATGATCCCAACTATTTTCAAAATAAGTTATGAGCATTAGTAACAAATATTTTTTCCGAATAGGATTTATAAATAAAATAAATTATATGTAGTATAGAACTTGATGCAGTCTTTACTTCTACACAACTAATTCTTTTCCAAACATTTGTAATTTCATATAAAACATATTTTGTTGATTATCACACTTCTGCCACATAGAGATTTTTTCTAGACCTTTTGCATCAAATGGAGCCTCTCTTCTTATAGGATCTAACATAAGTTACTTACCTTAAAAGTCTATTCAAACCTGATAAGTTTTTACACAATAAGTATCATCTGACGTGGTACCTATAAACAATATCAAAAGGATTTCACTTTGATATATGTGTCTCACAAAGAAAAAAAATCTTTTATTTGCTAACAAGGCTTCAAGGCTTCAACTCTCATGCTTGCTCCATAAATATCCAGAACATCACTTATGATGTACCTTCCAGATATTTCCTGGAGTATCAGACTAGTATCAGTCATGATCTAATGTCTCACTGACCTTTGATAATCATAATTGCATTTGAATATGAGTTCATTGTAGTTTGCTTCTCTTCTAACCCTACATGTACATGCACCCATCTTGGACTATTACCTCTTTGAAGGAGGAATTCTCTCTATACTAGTCTCTATTCATATAGTGTGATGTAATAAAACAGAAAAAAGGAAGCTAATGGAGATGACAGAAATATGCTCAAAATTATATTTCAGGAAAGTTCAGATTACAGAAGAATTTTGCATGATATGGATGATGCAATGTGTAGTTTATCAAGGCCAAATAATGAAATTCAACAACAGGCAAGGTGTTTGACAATTTATCATTCTTCTCAATTATTTGGTTATTTTTTAATTTTTTTTTAGTACTTCTACAATCCAGTATACATTTGCATCACACTGTTTTGTTTCATGTCTGACCTTTCTCTATATTTAGACTTAGAAGAAATCTGTATGTTTCAATCTGCTGAAGTGCTTTTTCGGTTTAGGCTTAAACAATAACTTTGCTATGAACTCCATACAAAAAGAATGCATAGATGGACTACTGCAGGAGCACATAATATATTGAAGTGAATCTATGAGCACTATGTAATTCTTTTCAACTAGAAAGAGAAGATCTTCCAGCTGCACACTTATAATCGAATATGAGTTCAGAACATGGTTGCCGATTACTCTTCCTTTCTTCGTGTGAGTCTTACCAACTAACATTTCAGAGGCAAAGTATACAGAGAATGATGTTCAGAGGAAAAAAAATAGAAAAAAATCATCAAGAATCATATTTTTACTGTAATAATATTTGAAGAAATATTTTCAATAAGCTTTGAAGCAAGCAAGCATTTATTTAACCTTACTCAAAGCCTGCATAAAGACTAAAATGCAAAAAAATGCTCACATCATTTACTTGGGACAGAAAAAGAGCAGAGAGAGGAGCTAACAACACATTTGTTAAGTAAATAATAGATTACTAGAAAACACTCAAAGTCATGAATGATGATGAATGTCAAGGCTCCTCTTTTTTATATATATATTTGAACTAAACATGAAAATAGAGCAACTTTCTCTGGGGAGCTAACACAAGGGAATAAGGGAACTTCCACCTCTTCTTCTGTATATACTCATTAACAACCTATTTCAGCTATGTACAATGTCCCAAATATGTATCTTGTGGAAATCAGATGCAGGACTGCTACTGTAGCATCTTACAGAGAAGGATGGACATCTGCTATGAGGATGAGAGACACAGAAACCTCAGAAACTTCTGAATTTGTATTTGACTTTTCGGGTTTCTTAAGGGGTTTGGATGACATCAATGTTATTGTCATACCTAATGACAACCTGAAACTATTAATGTATTAAGAAGAGAAAATGATGTTTAAAAAGGCCAAAAAAATTCAAACTTATAGAATACTCTCAGAGGAAATGTCACTGACAGTTCTGGACTCTAAATGGCAAATACGCTATCAATATAGTTAAATTTTATGAAATATGCAGACTATATGACATTATCCCTTTTTTGGGACTTCATTATACTTAGAATGTGATTATTTAAATACTTGGAAAACACCTTTATTTTTTGGGAATGATATGTCCAAATGGCCTGAATTGCAGCATGGATGAAATGAAGCAATGGCTATACAGGAAGAGATCTGCTGTGCATAGACAAGTACATATATTTGTTAGGAAATAGTTTGTCATTCAAAGTATTTCTGTTCTCCATTTCAACATTTGAGAAATATATGATGATGAAAGATGATATTTTAACTAACAGATTTTTTTTAAGGTAGAGTTTTAGTTGCTCTTGCAAAGAGCTTCAGTTAAGGGTGCAAAAACATATGCAGTACTATGGAATATATAACTGCATTACAGAACACATTGCATGGCAGCAATACTTGAATATTATAAGCAATTCAGCAGTACCTCAGTGAGGATAAATTTATCCATCAGATAAATAGACCATTATAGAGTTCGTCACCGGCACAGCTAACTTCAGAGAACTCTCGGTTCTCCATGTTGCCCTGGACTGCGTACTGCAGATATGCCATTAAGTAATAGTCAAATTTTCCCCCAAATAACTTTTATTTTATTTTATTTTATTTTATTTTATTTTATTTTATTTTATTTTATTTTATTTTATTTTATTTTATTTTATTATTTATTTATTTTGCCATGAGCCAGCCTTTTTGAGTTTGATCTTTATTTTAGTTGTATTGGTTTAAAAATATACTGATTTTTAAAATATGCATGCTGTTAATATTAAGATGAATGCACTGATGTAAGTAGGATTTAAATAATCCTTACCTCAATGGAAAGTGGGAATATTCGCTGAGAGAGAGAAATTTGCATCAGAATATTTTGGTTTTCCCTTAGATACTTTCACAATAGGATTGAGTTGTTTCCCTGAAGAGCTGAAAAATTTCAGGTCAATTGTGTCTATTCTTGCATTTGTAATGAAATTATGGGGTAAGACGATAGTATAAAACATAATTTATGTTTTATAATGATGATGTTTTGCCCTTTTAAAAGCACATAAAATAATAATGATTCATCTTCAATTCAGATATCGATCAGTTTGGTGACAGCGTGAAGACGTGAATGCACTAAGTAGAATTTGCTGTGCCTAATTATCTTCTGTTCTCTTTCTTACAGTGAAATAAATAGCCAAAAATTTTAATAAGGAATGATGGATAATTGTATCATCAGCATTCTGTGTACCAACTATTTCTTTTCTATTTATATATTCCAACTAATTTAATTTGTTTTTGAACTTTTCAATTAAAAGATAATACCAACTTTCTATAATACTTTTAAATTTTATAGAAATACACTATCTCCTTAAAAAACTTAAATAAGGTATATGTAATCTTTATCATTATTTAATTTTTTTTTGTAAGCTTGCTTCTGGAAAAGACTCCATTTACATTGAATTAATACAGTAAATATTAAAAGAATGAAGATAATATTCTTATTAAAACTACATTTCAAATGCAGAAGGTATTTGAATTCCATTGCCTTCAAAGAACTGACTGTCAATAGCCTGTAAATATTATTAAACTACAAAACATTCCCTTAATGTTGAATTTGGAGGATACAGCTTCTTTCTTGACTTACTAAAAGACATTTTGTCCCTTTGGTGTGTTGACATTATAGCAGACTAATATCAGTCTACCCAGTCAGTTCTGTTTCTGATTTCCTAAAATGTATTTGAAAATGTTCTACTGCTGATTTTTTGTTCTTTAGACAGATTTATTACAACTCTGAAATAAACAGCACCCATTTTATTACATTTGCTGTTTTTTTCCTTTTTTTTTTTTTTTCCTTATGGATAGAAATCTGGCCAGCTTGGGGCTAGTCTGCATGGAGAAGATACAAAACTGATGTGAGGCAGTGAAAGTGATGAGGCTGCATTCTGTAACTTAGGTGAATTTTGTCACTTTCAACCCTGCAAATGCTTTCAGTTAGAAATCTAAGACTAATCTAATCTAAGACTATGATATCTCTTCTTCTTGGGAAGGTTTCAGAAAGGTTTAAGTTAACTTATTTCCAAGAGCATCCTATTCCTATCCTATTTGCACACAAAGGAAAATTATAAAATCATTAAGAAAATCAAGGGAGATTTATGTTGTCACATTTTAAATTTTCATTTTTCATAAGCTACCTTCACTGGGAAAAAAAAACAAAAAACAAAAAACTCTATCCATCACAGCAAGTTTAAGTCTGTTGCTTATGTATGTTCCTTGAAGTCCATTGAAAAATAATGTAAAAAATACTGTTTATTTGACTTGTGTCATTCACCAATTTACAGAGAGGACTGAGTCAGAATTCTCTGTAAAATAATTTTTCTGAGAAATTTCCACTTTCAAGTAAACTAAGAGAATCATTGTAAGTGGAACATCAATACAAATATTTTTTCTCCTCAAACATTCATTTCTGTGATTTGCATTGTGGGTATCTAAAATGTAAATTGAAGCTTACTAGATTAAGACTGTAGAATTTGGAAAACTGATAATGAAGTCCCACTTTTGAATTACAAAATCATATGGTTATTAATTCCTATATTTATTATTATAACTTGTTTTTCTGGTAAATTAAAAATAAAAACATAAGTCAAATGAAAATGGTAGGGAAGCAAGACAACTGACGTTGAAATGTAAATATATGAACATAATGAGATATATAACTATTTTTCTTGAAGATCTAGAAGCAGTTTGAATAATACAATGAAGTACTTCGTAACTAATTGCCTGGATGTGTTGTTTAAATATTTGAATAGTGACGATAATAAAAATGGTCTCTGGGTTTCAATCTTATTTTTATAAAATTTTATAATCGAACAGAACGGAAATAACGGAATGTTAATTTCAAATGAAGATAGAGAGGGCAGAGAGGAACCTTATGAAGTTCAACAAAGACAAGTGTAGGGTCCTGCATCTGGGGAGGAATAACCCAAGGCATCAGTATAGGTTAGGGTTTGACCTGTTGGAAAGCAGCTCTGTGGAGAGGGACCTGGGAGTCCTGGTGGACACCAAGTTAACCGTGAGTCAGATGTGACTTCCTGGCCAAGAAGGCCAATGGGATCCTGGCCTGCGTCAGGAGGAGTGTTGCCAGCAGGTCAAGGGAGATGATTCTGCCCCTCTATTCAGCTCTGGTGAGGCCACACCTAGAGTATTGGGTGCAGTTCTGGCCTCGCCAGAGGGGCCAGCTCCTAGAGAGGGTCCAGCAGAGGGCAACGAAGATGATTAAGGGACTGGGACATCTTTCGTATGAGGAGAGACTGAGTGAATTGGGCCTGTTCAGCTTGGAAAAGAGAAGGCTGAGAAGGGATCTGATTAATGTATGTAAGTACCTGGAGGGGGAGTGTGTGGAGGATAGGGCCAAGCTCTTGTCATTGGTGGCCAGTGACAGGACAAGAAGAAATGGGTATAAGCTGAAACAAAGGAAGTTCCATCTCCAGGTGAGGAAGAACTTCTTTACTGTGGGAGTGACAGAATGGTGGAACAGGCTGCCCAGGGAGGTTGTGGAGTCTCCCTCTCCAGAGGTCTTTAAAATCCACCTGGACGCCACCCTGTGCCACATGCTCTAGGTGTCCCCTGCTTGAGCAGGAAGGTTGGACTAGATGATCTCTAGAGGTCCCTTCCAAATTTGAACATTCTGTGATTCTGTGAAGACAAGAACAAGCTTCCTGGAAAAATACTACTGAAGCACTGGCATTGGCAATGGTGCATTTCAGCATGAAAAGACAGATCAACATTACTAAGATAAAGAGGAATCTAAAAGTTTCTTAGGAGCACAGATAAGAGTATATATATCTTTGAGTGTTGGATGGTCCTAGCCCAATCCATTGACAAATGGAGTTAAAACCAAGCTTTCATTGTTACCAAGCATTCTCATATTACAATGATTTTTTTTTAAATGCCAACACTTAACACTGAAAGTAATTTTAGCAAAAAGTTGAATTGCAGAATGAAATGGTAGAGAGAATAATAAAGAAACAGAGTAGAAATAGAGCAAGGAGATTGAAAGGAACTGATATAAAGAAGTTATAAAGTTACACATGACTAGATCACAAGTCATGCAGTAAAGCAGGATTAAAATATTCCACGTAATCATAGAATCATAAGAATACTTATTCAGAAGAAAAGTAATGTTATAGAAAGATAGATATTCTATAAAAATGCAGTAATCAAAAAAAATAGAAGTCAAAATAACTGAATTTTTAAATGCTAATTTTGCTTTTTAAAAATGATGAAGAATTGAAATAATATTGTGGATGAAGCAGAAACTGTAATTTAATAATTCCTGGAAAGATTGAGACCGAAGAGTAAACAAGGAACATATCTGTCCACATGCCATTTCTATGATAAATAATTAATTGAGAACAATCTATATCTCATTGTTATTCAAATTATTGTAGAATCCATCTCCTGCAGCAGGATGCTACCACAATGACTATTTTTAAAGTGAAATACAAAATAAAAGTGCAAAACAGTGTAGAATATTGTTTGGTAAAATTTCATAATGACTAGAATTGAGAAATGTAAATTGTCCTGCTTCCCATTCCTTTCAGAGTGCAGACCCTGAGAACTAAATCCAATATGTTAAATATCCGCATTTAAAGGCAGAAATTTTTAACTCTTTCCTTTAGTAGCAGTGTCCAATCCTTGCCCAAGCAGTGATTACAGAATCCTGAAACATTTGGTCCCTATAGCATCAAATGCCAAGGATATTCAACAAGTAAATACTCAACTTTCCCATTAAAATCAATTTATGAATAAAAAAATCTGTGTGTCTAATGCAAAGAAAGAATCTGAATCTGCAGTCAAATCCACATGGTAAATTTCTATGGTGTAGTCTTGTTGATGAGAGATATAAAAATTTATCGTTGACATCTGTCAGAAAGACTTCACACAGATTTTGTTATGCAGATGCAAATATACACACACATATATTTATTTATATTTATACCTCCACAAACACATGTATTTACATATGCACATATACTTCAGGTTTGCTATGATACTAGTACTTCTAACTAGAAAATGTGTGCATCTATAGATCTGTTTTGGATAGCCCTATCAAAATATAGAAGATTTTATGTATGAGAGCCATACAGAACCATAATGCAAGCGTCATGAAAATCTTTAGACAAAATAATCCCACTCTATTGTTCAGGCAAGGTGACTCAAACATGGACACAGCCACTTGAACGTCAATAACTTCAGATGGCACCAGTGAACATGAGAACATCATGCTATAGAGAAGTCAATTACAGTGAATTTGATCCCTACAAGATACTTCAATGTTACATGTCCGCAAGGTTTTAAAATCTTGATATAATTCTAAGAGATAAAGAGAATCTTCTAATTCAAAAGGTACAGATGCTAGTAAGCTATTAAGAGATGTTCCTTGTAATATAATTCAGAATCACAGATGTTTAACTTGAAAGCATACTCACTGGTTTTAGTAAACACTTTCTCTTAATCATTTTGTTAACTCTCATTTTTTAAAATCATTTCTAGTTTATCTATTTTCACTGTACTTTTCATTCTATATCTCAATCTCCTAAGTCAGAATCCTTGCACTAATCACACAAAATAGGGCTGCTGCTGACCTAATGTAATATGCATTTACTGAAGGCAGCACAGGTATGCTACTTTGCATCAATTACAGGTCAGATCCCATTTCAGAAGACAGTGAATATTCACTCATTCATGAAATTACCTTAGATGTATTAACATAAATGCAGGTGATTGGGATGTAAGTAGCATTCTAAGTGCTTTGTACAGCTGTTCCCATTCAGAGTGACTTCCCAGGCCTGAACACTCCAGGTTACATGCTGGTTTAAGATGAGAAAACTGTAGCAATAACTCTTCTCCTGACTTTCCCCTATTATCTCTAATTAAATAATCTTGTGTTTTTCTTGTATGACTTTAGTGGTTTGTTTGATTCCTTTGTAAGTCCTCTAAGCTAGGAGACAACTGATGCAGCAGCAACAGAAATGGGTGACTCTCTGCTGGCTTGGAGAACTGAGTTGACTTGTCTTAGAATCAGAAGAAATGAATAAGTATTTTACAGGGATTTGGTTATGGACCAAAGGAGAATCACATTCTTAACGTCTAAGTCATGAATATACTCTTTATCTATTACACTATATAAAAATTAGCTCAACATAGCTATAATTACTTCTATGCAAATACATTTCACATAATCATTTCAAATTATGAGTGAATAAATCTATTTACTCATCAGCTTAGTTCTTTGTATCTTCTGTGGAGAAAGAAATAGACAGTAGCAGACTACATGGAGACATCTGTGTCATTCTCATTGATCTTACTCCCATTTTTCTGTTTTTTGGTTCTGATTCCAAAGTCCTTCCTTCTTTAAAAAGTAAATGGAAGTATCTCTCCTGTAATCATGATGCTTCAGTTCATGCTAGCTTTACTGTTGCGCTAAGTATTGAGAGAGTTGAGGAGGTGTTCTGGATGCTATAAAAATTTGAGATTTTTTTTAATTCAGTAGTTAGTCCCTCTGCTTATATAAAAAAAATATTTTTTACTACATTCATTTTCACATCTTAATTTTCAAAGTTTGTTTAGCCTCTCACCTTTAATCAAATCATCTTACTTAAACAGTTCCACAAATGATAACTAGAGCCAATGTATAAAATATTCTTAGGTAAATTAAAAGAGTCCTAAAGTAGGATTTTTTAGTGTTCCCCTTATAGTACCCCTGCAGAAATAGCCATGATTGAGGATAAATTTTTAACTTAGAATAACAGATAAGGAATAATAGAAACAAACACACAGAAATAGACAAAACATTTTCAGTAAAATTGATTTTATGATAAAGCTAATAATGCAGTCAAGGTAAGAATCCAAGGGGCCTACCTGCTCTTTTTGAAACAAGCGAATATTTCAGATTTGGAGAGTTCTAACTTGCACCAGTAAAACATCCTTCAGTGTAGGGAATGCCTTGCACTTGGTAAATGCTGTTTTCATGTAAATTTCCACAAAGGAGTTTCATGACATGATTTTCCTCTTTACTACGGCCAACATGAAACCATGTCAAGACAAGATAATAGGTTAAAACTTGAAAAAAAAAGTGTACTTGACAGACTGAAATCAATGTTTGATGAAGTGCTTTACAGTCAGAGAAAGACAAGCTGTTTTGAGAATTTGAGTCTTTTTTTAATAAGGAGCAGTTAGAAAAAGTTAGGTTTAATCTTGACTTTTGTTCTGCATTTCCGCAATACAGAAACTTGTAAGATATCAGAAAAATATGATGTAGCCGACTTCAAGTGTAACAATGGCTTAAATCGTTACCACACCATATGCAAACTAAATCCATACCTCATACCTACTTTGATCACATTTTTCTTGGTCAGGGTTCTGAAATGTCATTTTAAATAAATAAATAAATAAACACTACAAATCCATCTTAATAAGGCAAAAGAAAATAAATTTAACTCATGTCCATAAGCAATGGAACAAGATACAGAAAAAGAATTGTCTATGAATTTGCCCATCATTTCCAAGATTTCTTTCAGTATAAAAATGGTAATTTTGTCAAAATAAGACTGCCCAAAAGGAATAAAGTTTTATTTACTTTAAGAGAGACAGACACTACTGGCTTTAAGTTATGGATCAGCAGCTTAATGTTGCTACTGGTCAACGTGATACTGAGCTGTATAGAACCTTTCAATAAATCAGGAAAATTATTTTCATATAATAAAAAAAAAATTGTTTCACCCTGTTCAGTAGACAGAGATGGTCTACTGAAACAATTTAAGCATTTATCCTTACTAAAAATAGATTTGGAAAGGATGATCAGTTGAGGTTAAAGCTGCTTAAATGTTCTCAGTTGTAAGTAAAGTTGAAGGAGCAAGGGAATGGAAGAGTGACAGTGCTCACATCTGTTTTATTATGCAAAGCAACTGTAATTCTACTGTTTATGCACTCCTATCATGCAAGAAGGAGTGAGTAATATTTGTGAAGGTATGTAATGTCCAGTGAGAAAAAAACAGCGCATCTAGCATCTTCAGACTTCACGTACAGATGACAAAGCCTATAAGCTGGTACTGGTAGGCCCTATAGCATTATTCTCAACCTGTCTGTAGTTGCTGTTTCTGAGCTCGCAGATGTTGTTCTTCCACCATTATCCCACATGAGCACAATATCCCAAATGTCTTGAGTTGATCAGCATTTAAGGGCAAGCAGTGTTATTCCTTAAGATTGCCAAAAGGAAAACAATAGTAATAAAGCTATAAATCATCAATGTATATGAAATCTGCAAATACTGCTATCTGAAAAAAAAAAGTTCAGAATCTGCCAGTCAGACAACCAATATGTTCAGAAAATGGTCAGTATAAATTAAACCGAGAGAAACATAATAAACAGACACACTTTGTTAGCAGTCCAATCACATTTTTGTGTCCTCCCATCTAACTAGCTAGGGGCTCTTCTACAGTGCATTTCAGCCTTAAATTAAATGAGACTGCTATGTGAAATGATTTAAGAGGTGCTATGAAAACTAAATAGATATTAAAGGATGCTGTCATAAAAGGATTAGTTTTATTTTCCAGTCAGAGAGTGAAAACACCTCTCTCTCTGCCCCAAACAAATAAAGTAGATTTCATTCTGAAATTAAAATAGGAGATTAGCTCTGCAGGTAGAAGAAGATTTTGCTGAAGAAGCCATTAGCATCACACATTGGATTTCAATTGCCTAAGAAAGTGCAGTCAAAATGAGAAATACATATGGATAATCTGATGTTTTGATAGCTTTATGTTATACAGGAAACAGGTGGGTAAAAACATGTTAATTCAAGCACTTACAGATGTAAATTCTCTCTCTCTCTCTCTCTTTTTTTCTCGTTTTCATGGTGGTAGCTGTTAGTAGCCTACCTAAGGAATATGGATGTTACAGTCTGTCTCAAACTTCTTGGCAATTCGTAACAAAGGTATAAAAGGAAAAAATCACTCTCATTTGAAAAGTCATAATCATGAATTCCTCATATACACAGGCTAGAACAAACAAAGGAAGAGATCTAAAACAAAAACAAAGAAATTCAACTCTCCTAGTGTTGACCTTTCCCCATTTTTCTTATACAATTTAATTGCATCTATATCACCAGTCCCCAGAAATCCAAATGCAAGGAATAAACCAATTGATTGCTTCAGTCAAGTCAAAATGAAGATGGTATTCCATGAGCAGAAATTATCATGTGCAAAACTGCATATACAATAATATGTAGAGTGACACACAAGTCTTTCTTAACTCCCTCAGTACTGATATGTCTAAGAACTGTGAAGATCCACAGTGCTAGAAAAGAAAAAAAAGGGATCTAGATCCAATATGTCCCCAAATTGATCTCTCTATTTGTAGTCTTACAGCCTAATACAGAAGTGGAAGTATTTCATAGTGCATGTTTCATCCATAGTACATGTTCAATCTATTATTTGCAGTGTAATGCAGTATGTTTATGGTAGAATTTTGGTCTGTTGCCTAGAATGTGATGTCTTTGCCACTTTCATTTGATGAATGGTAGAAAAAGACAAGACCAGGTCTTCAATATTTTTACAGCACTCATAGTTCTATTAGGGACTTTTTTATTTTTGTTATAATTAATTCCTCGATTATTCAGCTCTAACAAGAAGATACTATGTTATTGCATGACACAGAAAAAAAAAAAAAGGAAAAAAGATTATGCTATGTCCTAAACTATGTAACTGCTTTCATACAAACTCAAATTCAGCTCAAATCTTCACAAAAAAAGTGAGCTGTGGGAAAGGCAGAGGTGGCGTAGATCTGGGGGGAACCTTTGAGAATGAGATCTACCTTTCCTGCTGCCAACAGAGCATCTGGAAGCCTGGCTGATAAAAGAAGGAGCTGAGAGTGGTTATTCACTGAACAGTACCTGAGTCCCTCTTTACTAGCAGTCCTCATTAGTAAGCTTTCAAGGACTCATGTTGTAAGAAAAATCTGCAAGAAGACCAGATTTGTTTTGCTTCCCTATCTCTCTTCACATAGACAACCAAAGCACTGACAATTTATTTCATGACATCTTTGAGTGATCTAACTTCATATTCAAATCTCTTGCCTGGCTTCTTCTACCTTTAGCTTCCATCTTCATCACTGTGGGTGTTTCTGTCTTCTCAAGGAACATTGGCAATAAGAGCATGAGGAGCAGTTCAGACAGATGCTCTAGAAATGACCTACAATCTGAGAGAGGCCACAGGCTCGTGCAAATATGATTTTCTGCCTGCACTAGCAATTTAAAGTGTGACATGTCTTGTTCAAGTATTTTTCTTTCATGCATTTGTTCTGCAAATATAGTAGAAATCAGTAAAGGTAAACTGTCCATAGCCATGGATAGGGAGAGATGGGGAATCCTGACCCAAATTACTGTAGTCTGCATGCTCAATTTTTTCCCTGAGGGGAGCTCAGACTTAGGAAAGAGGAATGACTGATTCCTAAGGTAGGAAAATCACAATAGCGTGCAAGTCAGTAGATAACAAGTTCACTTCAAATATCTACCTCTCCTTTTGGAGCATTTGTAAATGCTGTTCCCTCACTTGTGCACTCTGTTCAAAAATAATCATTTCTATCTTCCCACTAAACATAACTAGTCTTTCTGTTCTGTTCTGTTCTGTTCTATTCTGTTCTGTTCTAGGAGGAATGCTTCTAGAATAACCAGTTTGTATTTTTGATGAGATGTTACAATCTGAAAATTATTCAACCTGTGTTATTGTGTGATGTTTCTAACATCTTTTTATTTGACTTCCCTATTTATCCCCCTTTCCAAGTGGCAGTGTGACCTTTCTGGTTAGGTGTCAGCATTCCCATACACTTGCTTCTCTGACCTTTGTGGGAGCATTGATAGAACGAATGACAGAGGAATAATCAACATCCTTCTTATGTTCTCAAATATATAACAAAATAACATTATGGATAACTTCAAAGTATTTGCAGCAATAAAACAAGTAGAATAATAAGTAATACTAAAACTCATTTCTGAGGGGAAAATATGGACAGGTTAAAATAAAAAAAAATCAAAAATAAACTTGAATAAGAATATATACAATGAAGCTGCAAGTGATATATGTAACCATCTGTTTTATGAATGCAAGGTTCAAGCATATTATTCTTTCTGTAGCTGGCACCAAGGCTATTTGAACTTTCCCCATGACTATTAATCATGCAATCCCTCATCTTCCTCACCTACCAGAGATTTGACAAGGACTTCCTTTCACCTTGAAGCACACTAGTGCAAATTCAATTTGAGCCTTGCATTTCTAATAGACTATACTGAGAAACACTAAAAATCTCTTTTATTTTTCTCCAGAGACAAGTTTAACAAGAGAAAAGGATTTCTCCATTTTCCCTCTAATAGTATGAATACTTTAATTTAATTTATTTATTTTTACAGGTCAGCTTTTACCTAAAAATAATAATTTAAACTCTGTCAATAATTATTTTAATGTAAAATAAACATGAAAAAATAAAGAATAAGAAGATCAAGAGGAAAAAGAAAATTATTTAGAGAATATGTGATTTTTTAATATTCTACTTTGAAATCAAAGGATAATGGAGAAAGCTAAGCAAACTCAGTGTTAGCCATTAGCTTACTGTTAGTCACTGGGGTAAAATGTCATGCTTAACACAAGTTTACTCTTTGTTTAAAGGAAATTATGTTAGCAGCTCCTCAAAACCATAACACAATAACTAGGATTGTTTTGACTTAATATAAATACAACTTAAAAGATCTAATTTAAAAACATTTAGCAAAAGCCTACAGTTTCATTCCTCATGTTCATTGGATGAAATAATCTAAATGATGGATAAATTAAATGTTCCACATAAATTCAAATGGAAGGAATAAATGGATTGACTGAAGTGACTGAAGTTGATTGAAGTGGAAAAACTCTTAAAAAAGGCAATATACAAGGACATTAGTGAATTGAAAAATAGGGAGGCATATAAAACAAACAAACACAAGATCAAATTTAAATAGCATTTGTTACTAGGAGGGATTTTCAAAAGACGGTGGTATGCAAGTTTTATTTTGCTTTCACTGAAGCCAATAATAAGACTCAAGCTAAATTAACGGAGAGTAGTCCTGAACACTTTCAAGATCCTGCTTCTAACCTCTTGATGCCATTAAAATATGAAATGGCCTTGAAAGCTTTCCCATTCCTTCAGCCAGGACCTAACAATCTTACTACATTATTCTCTGAGAATCCAGTAAATCATAGGTTACTTTAAACATATTTAATACCTAAGCTATACTCAGTATGTTCAATAACAGATTTGTTCTATATTGTTAAAAATGACGCTCAGGGTAATTGGGAGATCACATCTGAGACTGAATGAAGTCAAGCATTATGGTTAGAATGAACCAGTGTTCAATGAACCCTCCCACTGAGTCATCAATTTGGGAATGGACCTCTTTCCAGGTTCCTTCAGATAGGAGCCTAGATGAAGCTGGATCCAGTTCTAGTCTCTGACTTGTCAATGGTTCATGTGTAAAGGATTTTTTAGCAAAGTGTTCAAAGGCTCTCTTACTAAGTCACAAGTTTTAGATGTACTTCTTTGCTTTCTGAGCTCCTTCTGAGAGGAATGTGTCTGCATCTGGATCCAGTCTTTGTCCCAGAACTGATCAAGAGTTAATGTCTAAAAATTTATCTGCAAAATCAATCAGATATAAAACTTAACAAAGCTTCCCAAAGATCTTCTAAGTTTAGCAAACTTTTAATTACTTACTGAAGATCTGTCGTGTGTAAGGAATCTTTCAGCCTCAAGAATAAGCTTGGGAGATATCCTTGCTCAAGAGGAGATTTTGCCGGGCACTCCACTGCAGGACTGTTTCAAGGGCTTTGGGGCCTGACTCCTATTTATGGGGTGGAGTGGGAAACCACAGAATCACAGAATATTCAGGCTTGGAAGGGACCTCTAGAGATCATCTAGTCCAACCTTCCTGGTCAAGCAGAAACACCTAGAGTGTGTGGTACATGATTGACTCATAGTGATAATTTGCATGCTGGATGGGTCTTAGCCGGCCTATATATAGCTAGCTTCATAAATTGCTGTCCTGTCTGATGTTTCTAGGGAGTTCAGGTTAAGTGGGGGAGAGAGCACATTAGATCGAGGAGAGAGCACACCATCACACCAGGAGAAGAACAACTGCATGCACCAGTAAAATCTAGAGATAGACCAGCAGGAAAACAACATTGCAGAAAAGGAACTCATTCATGGGCCATCAGTGTTTCCTCATGGCCAAGGCTAGCAATACCCTAGGCTGCATTACGCAGAGCACTGCTGCAAATCGAGGAAAGTGATCCTTTGGCTTTACTCATCACTCGTTAGGACACATCTGCAATACTGTCTCCTGTTCTAGGCTTCACAGTACAAAAGGTATGTGGAACAATTGGATTGAGTTTGGCTACTTAGATGATTAAGGGAGTGGAATATTTCTAAAATAAGGAAATGCTGAAAAACAAGGAAATGTTTAACTGGGAGAAGTGTAAGAGGGCATCCTGTCATTCTTCCTAATAGGAGAGTATAAAAAAGACAAAGCTAGATTCTTCTCAGTGGCGCCCAGTGACAAAAGAAGATGAAATGGAGACAAAACTCTTTTAAACATAACAAGTTTCTTCACTGTGAGTATGGTCAAACACTGAAAGCTCTTGCCAAGAGAGCTTGTGGAGTCTCCATCTTTGGAGATATCCAAAACACAAATTGACAGAGTCCTAGGCAACTTGCTTTAGATGACTCTGCCTAGAGATTTGACTAGATAATCTCCAGAGTGCCTCTTCTGTAATTCTGGGGTATTAGAATTAGGTATGGAAGTGAGATGCAGCAATTCTGATTTTCTGGTCATAAGATATATCTGAAATTCATTATTATGTTAAAATGATTTTGCTTGTGTTGAGAAGTGGTAGAATATCAACATTTTCATGAGTATTATTTCCTATTGTAGTATTTGCATTAGGTCTTGAAGGATTAAGCACATAAGAGAGCTTCAACAGAGGGAGATATTGTAAATACTGGAACATTAAAAGATGAGATTAATAGCAAATGCTAAAATATATATCTGCAAATAAGGAATACTTTACAGAAAGTAAATTGAAAGTTAGAGATATACTTATAATGAAAGGATAGGTCAACCAATTAAATTATGAAACATTTTTAAACCTGGAGTGCTAATTTACAGAATATGTAATTAACATATGTAGCTTATTGCTGTGAGATATTATCTGATACAGAAATTAATAGAATTAATAAAAATGAAAAGCATTAACATGTGCAAATATAATAATAAGATAAAGTCGAATGGTAATAAATATCCCTTGTGTTAAGAGTCAAAACTAAGAAAGAAAATTAAGACAGATTCCAGGAAAAACACATACTGAAACTAATCTGTTATTATGCTATATGTGTCAAGTATTTATTTTTTTTTAATATTTTTGAAGCAAATAACCCTTTCAGTAGATTTGTGTCAGATAGAATAATCATAATGGCTGAAAAAGGAAGTATAGGAAAATATCTGAATGTACCAGGGAATCAAATTTTGAGGTTATTTGTAATACTAAAAGTGTGAGATTATTTGAAACACTAGATTTCGTGCTTGGCTTTTCAGAGAGCATTTTTCAATATAAAAGAGCATTTTATTTTACAGGCCAGTCAGCCTCACCTCCGTCCCTGGAAAGGTGATGGAGCAGCTCATCCTAGAGAGAATCTCCAGTCATA
>JAUBOD010000971.1:6609030-6624943 GCA_032353885.1 Nothura maculosa | reverse complement strand
CTGCTGGAGCAGGAAGGTTGGACCAGATGATCTCTAGAGGTCCCTTCCAACCTTATAGATTCTGTGATTCTGTGATTTTTTTTTAATATTCCTTTTTGAATTCACCAAACTCCTTTGGATTCTGGCTTAGAATCATAACATAAATTATGATCACTGATCATGATCTACCTCTGGAAAAATGACCTGTCAAGTTAAGGACATGATATTTTTTGTAGACTCCAACAAGCAATGAAGTGATTTAGCTCTCCTCTCCAGTTACTTCTCCAGTGGGAACAAGTAGGTGTGATTTTCATGCTAGACTTTCAAGCCAAGGAGTTGTGATCAAATATGCTTGAGATAATATCACAGCCAATCACAAGTGTTTTTATTCAGCTACAGATTGCGGATCGAAAGGCAAAGCAGCTTAACCAGACACCTTGTTCAGGAGTTGTGATGGGTGTTCTCCTTCCCTAGCCTGACCCAACCTCCCACAGAGAGTCCTGCTGAAGTGTTAACCACCAGTGGTGTTAACTGATCATGGTTAACCTCCTTAATCTATTCTTATTGAACATTAACTATATAGTTGCTTTCTGTGGGTAAGTGAACATGGCATGCCAAAACTTTTTAACACTTAGCAAGTTGTACTAAATTGTATCCAGGACTGACCATGCACATCATCCCTTAGACGTAAACTGTTAACAAACCCTGTGACTAAGATTGGATTCAGCTGCACTCATGCTCCTCTGAGTTTGGAAAGCAAGCGGATCCAATCTAAACCCTGCAACTTAATGTGAATGTCTTCCTAGTAATCATGTATAGATTTCTCCTCTGTGCAGTACAGGGACCTTGCCAGAGAATTTTGTGACTATAGAATGTTTATATCAGTAAAACATACTACCATATCCCTAGTATATGTCAAACACCTCACAACTCTCACTCCTCCACCACCCCCTTCTAATTCCATGACAAGACTGTCTCTCTGTAGCAACTGTAAATTACTTTTCTTGCCACAAAGAGCAAAAACAGCAAACGAAAGGCAAAATAGATGAAAAGAAGAGCAACTGAGCTGGGAGATATCTCCTAAGAGACTGTTAGTGGCTGTCCTTAAAAAAAAATACAACATAAAGAAAACCCAAAGAAAACAAAAAAGCAAAAGCCTTCCATAATCTGGGAGGAGTAAAAGCATTGAAATACAAACAAACAAAACAAAACAAACACATACAAAAAAAAAAAACAACCAAACAAAAATAGGCCTTTCTCTTTCCCACTGCTGAAAAATAATAATAGTAAAAAAACCATACAGTAAGCAACTACCCCCACATCTTTTATACCCTCTATCCTATCTTTAGATAATATGCTGTGAACTGACAAGGAAATCATTTTCCTCAAAATGCTTTTCACTTCACCTAATGAGTGGTATTTAGAATACACTGTAAGTGCAGATTACTTTAATATTATCTACTGGAGTTGTAAGGAGTTGTAAGTGCTGGGTGCAGATAGATAAGGGTAAGTGTTCTCAAAATGCAACTTTGAGTTAATTCATTAGTCAATCAAGTCCTTGTCACACAGAAAACCTTATCATTTTATGCAACCAGATCAAGATTAAAGGAGTTTACTTAGTTATGAACAAGACGTAATTAACTGAGAATCAGTTCATTGGTACAACTTGAGGCCATTTCCACTTTTCTTATCAGTAGTTATTCTGGAGAAGAGATTGACTCCTCCATCACTACAACATCCTTTCAGATAGTTGTAGAGAGAAGTAAGGTCTCCCTTGAATCTCCTCTTCTCCTGACTAAACAATCCCAGCTCCCTCAGCAGCTCTTCATCGGGGAAATGAACCCAAAGTTCACAATTCATATAAAAATAGAAAAAAAGATTGGTATAGTAAAACTTACATTCCATGTAAGATTATGTGTCCTTTTTGATAATGAAGACTTCCAAGTGTTTTGAACAACAGAAAGCTTTTCTTTCACAGCTACTATTTTGACACTGATTTCATTTTATCTGCATTATGGTAAATTGGGAAAAACTTAGGTAAAAGTGTCCTTTACCTAAAAAATCACAAAATGTAAGAAAGAAACTGTTTTTCCGATTCATTTTCTTTCCTCTATTGTTCACACAGAGCCATGAAACCCAAAAGTGATAATGAAATGTAGATATTATGTGTCTATAATTTGTATGTTACTGTTTATACAAATAAAATCCATGTGTACAGAAAAAGGTAGTAAATCTTGCTAACAAAATGTAATATCTATTTTTTTTTGTTCCTATTGTTGTTATTTTGGTAGTTTGTTTGTTTTTAAGGGCATGAGGGGACTTTTTTTTTTAATCCAGCTATGGATTGGAATCCTTGATCAACAATCTCAGTAGTTATGGCTGACCTTTACATCCTGATAGAGGATAGCTGGATTCAAGATTTTTAACTGGATATTTTCCTGTCATTTTATAAATATTTTAATTGTTCTGAAGGAGAACTGAAATAAAAATTCTTTTAGCAGAAAATAATTTGACTGCACTAGTTCAGAAAATATTCACAGACTGAAATCTTATAGCTAAATAAAAGACATAATTCAAGTTTCAGAACTTTGAGGTTGCAGAAGAAATAGAGTATTTATGATGGCACTACAGGGAAGTGAAAAGTATAGCAAGGTCATCTATTATCAAAGAAAGATTGACAATTCCTTCTTTTTGTACAAGCTCTAGTGGAGAATGAGTGAACACAGAGTGCTGTATGCTTTGCTAACAGTACTATATATCTGTTATCTTTATGCAAAGTCCTAAAATAACCTAAATTAAAGGCAACTTGATGCATTTGATCACCTGCAAAAGGAAAGAAGAGCACATTAAAAACAAGTGATTATTTTACAGAGTGTTTCATTTTTAATGACAATCATGAATTTTTGCTTCACTGGTTAAAATGTCTAAGTTCTTGCCCTCCTAGCACAGAAACCATTAGACTCTGGAAGTAACAACGGAAGAATGTGACAGCATAAAGCAAATCTAATGACACTGATGATTCAGTTCTTGCTTGATAAACTGAGTGATCAAAATTACCCATGAACACAATAGAAGAATATACCTATAACTTTTTGTATATGCATGGTTAGTTAAAAATAGCCATATAAATTTAAACTATAGTTGCATGAGCATAATAAGTGAGCAATCTAATAAATCTTACCATGCAAAGCATCAAATGAATACACAGTTACTGCTGAGTAATTCTGTACCCACACCATTTCATAGCTTGGAAGTCCATGTTGTATACTCTTCCCTATCACTTTTAGTAATTTTAGTGCTGGTAATCTTTTCTCTGATTTCTTTACATTTCATTCTATTGATATATATTCCACTAGTAAGGAACAACTTATATTTGATGATATATTATCTTTTAAAACATTAAAAGAATATTCGAATTTTAGATGAAGTTCCTAGACACTGGACATTCATTTATATTTACAAATGCACTTCCAGTAGCCCTATCTCTGTCAGTATTCCACCTGTATTTGAAGTTCTGTCCAATGTTTTGCCACACAAAACTCAAAACTGTAGTGATATATTTATGCATTTTGAACCTACTCAGCCTACTCAAACCATTCCTATATATATGTAGTACTCAAAATTTATTTTGGGCACCTGGAGTTGGGAAAAAGTGCTGAAAATCTTCATAGATAGGTCCCATCTCATCTATTCTACATGATTTCTAACAGAAAATTCCTAATGGATTAATGATATCCAGTTATGGATTATGTGTTTCTGCCAGTGTGCCATAAAAAGAAAAGAAAGATCCACAGTGCTATTCTGTTATATTTATTGGTATCTGGTATGGACAAATATCAGAGGCTATTCTTTTTATATCTTGGATGGATTTAGAAAATACTGTGGAAGACTACATCTCATATCTCTCCTTTCTGTATCCACCTAAAGTTTACAGACACTGTTATGATCGCTCGAGCTTGTTTCTAATTTGCAATACTTCTTTCTGGTCACTGCAGTACTGTAGCTCTGGAAATACTCTGGAGGGAGACTAAAATCCTACAGCTTAGATTAAACAAACACTAAGGAAATTTTTAAGCGTGAATCATTTCCAGAAGATAATATGCACAACAGTTACAGATTAATATGGTGCTTTTACTGGTCTTTTCAGCAAACATACAGAGACAGACAGAAAGAAATTACAAAGCAGATAGTTTAACATCAACTCAGAGAGTTTTAAAAACTCTGAGATCAAAGTGAAAGAAATGCATGAGAAAAATGGTTTGATTAAGGGTTGTCAAAATTGTTCAGGAAAGGATCAAGATCATGCCTGAATAGTTTGTTGAAATGCTTTGAAATGATTACCTTCAAGGTAGACAAAGTGACACAGTGGGAGCTCTCACTCTTATCATCTTTTGAGTAAAAGCTCTGCAGTCACTTCAGTGGAATCCTATTAAACAATGTATTTATTTTAGAATTGAAGCCCAGACATATAAACAAGACCAACAGAGAAGTTGAACACTGGAAAAAAAAAACTACGAGAAGCATTTGTGCATACTGTGCAGGTAGCTTACACTATATTTAATCCTGAGATTTGCTGGCCATCTTTCACCTGCACTAAGTCTATAGTTTGGCATTGATCATTCTCTGAAAAGGAACATGAGTAGTTTACAACAAATGTTAGATGATACAATCTTTTGAAAATAACTCCGTTTCATTATCCATCAGTGAATCTGCAGTAACTCATCATATACAGAATAAAAATGAAAGAAATATTTAGTTCCCTTACAACTTTTGCGTCTATCATCTAACATTTGTTAGATAGACTAACAAGCATTTGTTAGATAGACTAAGGATGTGTGTGTGTCTTCAGACTGCTTCTGTAAGAGTAGGTACCTGCACAGACTTGCATAGCTTCATCCTATTCAAGATCAAGTTCATGAACTGAAGGGATTTGTATTTTAAGAAGGTTCAGATCTTTAGCTCTTTCCTTCCCAAGGCTGTGCTCTAGATGGCTTAAAATAGAGTTTCTGGAAAAGCATAGGCTCTAAGGTCTCCTGCCCAATAAATATTACAGTCTTCTTGTTGCAGGAAGACCAATTCCTCAAAGTTTGGTGTAATCACAGGATCACACAGAATCACAGAATGATTGAGGCTGTAAAGGAATTCTAGAGATCATTTAGAGATCAACTCCTCTCCTCAAGCAGAGACACCTAGAGAACATGGCACAGGGTTACAAACAGGTGAATTTTGAATATCTCCGAAGATGGAAACTTGACAACCTCTCTGGCTTGTGTTATTAAAAAGTTAATAAACCAAGCATGAAACGTCCCAAATTGTGGCAGTTTTGCTAATGTAGGGAAACAGACCTAGAAATGCATGGCAAGATTAAGTATGTTGGTAAAATTTATTCACAGATAGAATAAGTGTCCTTGTTTTTAGAAACTGGAGGAAGGTGAATGGAGTCAGCTTGTTAAATAAATACTTAAATTCTGCCTTTACATGTTTGTACCGTGAACAAACATGTGAACTATATATGTGGTGAACTATATATCTCGTCCATGCCCATGGTCTCTAGGAGCCAGCAATTCACACCATCAGGAAGAGTAGGCTGTCTTATACCCTCAGATGAAAGTTTTCAATCAATAGTGAGAAACCAAAATATATGACATTCAGTAAAGACTGAAAATGTTTATACTGCTTTTTGAGGAAGGGTTATGAGGAAGGTGACAAAATGATGAATAGTCCCTCAATATATGAAAATCCATTGTGCTGCATGTATAGTTTCCATGATATCAACGAGATAAATATGCAGGAAAAGCTATTTGTTCTTGCGAAATGATGCACTGTTATTATAGATCCCAACCTGAGAGCATCTGAAAAGCAGACCCATGGGAGAGATGCAAGCAGCTAGCTTATGCAAGAGTGTCAAAACTCAAGGACTTTCAGGATATATTAAATGAAAAATAGAGTGAAATTTGCAAATTTACTTCTTTGAAGCTATTCTGTTTCATCTGTGGTGTTTGCTAGGGTGTTTTGTCTTGCCTAAAAATTCTCTGAACCTAAAATAACACAGACTAAATTATATCCCGTTTAAACTTGAGGTACTTAGATACTCCTACAGTAATTACAGAAACATAGAATGCACAGAAGGTTGGAAGGGGCCTTAGAGGTCATCTAGTCCAATCCCCCTGCACAGGCAGGGTCACCTAGAACACATGGCACAGGGCTGCATCCAAGTGGGTTTTAAAGATCTCCAAAGAAGGAGATTCGACAACCTCTTTGGGCAGCCTGTTCTATGATTCTATGATTTTATATATTTGTTTTAAATATCTAGACTTAAATATCTAATTATCTAAATATCTAAATACTTAAATATCTAAAATCATAGTTTACTTTTCCAATGGTGATTTATAAGCAAAGACTGAAAGAAAAGTTATTATTTATTATTGGAATATTTTCATTTGTGGTTTTGACTCACTGTAAGTAGATCTTTTAAAATAGCTTAGATTACTCACTATGTTTCAAGAAAAACAAAATTCATAGTACAGAACAGGGAGAATCTGAGTCATATTAAGCTATGCTTTGCATATGTTATAAAGTCAAAACCCTACTTGCAGATAGAATATGAAAAAAAGACAAAATTAAGTCAGTTGTATTCCTGAGACTGTTCTTCATTGCTTAGTCATTAACAAAAACTATACAGCAAGATTAATTCCCATTTGTAAAATTTCTTCACATCAGTTATATTACCAGGCTCTTTGTCCTATGGATTAAGTTTGTAGTAAGGAGAGGATGCAATGACAAGATATCAGTTATTCAGCTATTCAGTTCTAGATATATCATGGAAGGCTTCTTCCAGACCATTTCTGTCCTTAATATATATGTATTTTCTTTTCAGAGGGACTATGAGATTTCCTGGTAATCCTCTCCAACTTCCTTCTGGTTCAATTCTTTCTCTCTCTCAATGTCTCCTTGTCTCCTGTCAAAATATGAGTACTCTCCTGAGGTTCTAGCTAATTCTTTTCTTATCTAATAATATGACATATTCTGATTTAACTCCTCAGAAGTGTCCTTAGCAAAGAAGTAACAGAACTATTTCCTACTTTTGTAATGTTGCAGCTATCCTTTTCTGCTTGCTGATAGATTAGTGGCAACAAAGAAGACCAGAGGTCCTCTTAGACAATATTACTTCTTGTGGTACTTTTTTTTTTAATTTGGGGACATTTTTTACATCCTTCTCCTTTATACTTTCATAAGGATTTCTGACTCTTTCTCATATTGAAATTGGACTGATATTTTAAATATCCTGTTTTTAAGTATAGTAATTAGCATATACAAACAGAATAATTCATCCTCTCTAATTACAAAGACTTTATTAGCTTTCAAATAACCAGAATCTAGGCAAGAAAACTGTGCTTTTTTTTAATATTAATCCATTTTTACCATTTTAAGCATCTGCTACTAGACATAAAATATTGAATATTCTGACAAGTCAGTACATGTTGTATAGAAGATAGTAAGCTTAATAACTTGTCTTAGATTTTAAGAAATGGCCTTTTTGTGTATTCAACTTTGCATATACAAATAACTGAGTTTCAATTTCTGCCTGCATAATTCATAACAAGTGCAAATATCCTTTTGGAGATTAGATAACTGCTAATATTTGTGCTCACATTTACTTTAGGACTGTGAATTCAGGTCAGTGGTTTGTGAGCCTAGCATTGCTTAAAGATGTGAAAATGGCAGAGACAGGTAAATCAAACCTTGATTTTGCTGATTAAAAGAGGATATATTTGTTTCTGCAAGATACTGAAAACTTTTCAGAAGTATTGAGCATCCACTATTGCTTTTGCAATGGTAAGGACTGTGGAGTGCCCAGCACCTTGCAGGATAAGATGTCCCAAAAGCTATCTTTGTGAACAAGCTTGCTTTCAAGTTGCAATTCAGAAAGCATATGTTTAATTTAAAGGGCAAGCGAAGTGTCATTGGAATGAATGGATTTACAATGTGCTTTAAATTAACCACATTTTTAAGTACCTTAGTAAATCATGACAGTTTATTAAGAAGGTGGTAACAGGGAAGCAAGCCCATTAAAATCAAAAAGGCACAGATTGTTCAGGAGAATTTAAAATAAATTAACCATTCACACTCGCTATAGAATATTACAGCTTGCATATGCGTTCTGATTCAGATGTACTGTGGTCCTGGTTCGCTTTATCTTAATCTGCCTTGAGTTGCAAGGAGAAAGGTCACTCTACTTCTCAATGAGGAAGTCACCAAAAGTTTTATTTTTAAATTGCTTTATTTTTTCTAAGTGTAAGTAGTAGCATATATCTTTGGATAAAATAGATATCTATTAAAAAAAAAAAAACTGATTCATTGACTCCAAAATACTTCTCATGAATCTTCTCAGACTCTGACAGAGCACTGTCAGATTTCTTGAAGTCTGAGATCTAGTGTGGTCTCCTTGTCTCTGAGGACCTTGGGCCTGTGAATCTGCAGCAGTGTCCCTGCAAACTTTCCCATAGCATGTACTGAGTAGACACCTCAACAGACACCTCCAAAAGTGTCATCTGCAACTACCGTTAGCATTGATTGAAAGTCCTGAGTGCCTCAGCCCTAACTGAAGAGCAGTTCCCTTGCTCTGTAGGAAAGAAAGAAGAAAGAGCCAGAAACCAGAAACCCTGGCTAAAGCAATGTTGTCAGAGTTTCATTAATCCTGCTGCAGAGCCAGAACTGGGCTGAACTCCAAGAGTCTTTATTTGGATAGTAACCAAAATAAAGTAAAATAAAAATGAAGCACCTCTACCTAAACTGTTCTTTTCCTACTGTTTGCCTTGTTGCAGGCTCATTTTAAGAGATTTTTCAGTAGAGGACTGATTTTCTCAGAATATCAGAAGGTGAATACTTCTTGGTATTTTTTGAAGCTGGTAAGAATAAGATATTCTTCAAATTGTTCAGACTGAATTCTAGGTATTTCAGCTCTATCTATAAAATTCTACTACAGAAATACATTTAAATATATAATTATTTATTACACACATATATCAGTTATAGCTATACTTAAAATGAAGAGGAAAAGATGACAGAAATTTTAAGTGTGAATTACCTTATAAAGTAATTCATGAGTTCCTTTAGTTACATATTCACCAACACTCTGCAGAAGATGAAATCTCTACAATGATTAATAACCTTTAATATGCCCAATATACCATAAATGCAAATTGGGATAAAATGTGTGGGTCAGGATCTTAATTAAAAATGTTGTAGCTGGTAATTGTGGAAGGTTGTTGAATTAGGAGAAAGCCATAATGTCCCTCATACTAATGATAGGTTTTCACATGTGAACTCAGTGCTTCATAGAGAATATAAATGAAGGCCCTACAAAGAGAGAGAGAACACCCACTCTCTCACCCTGCAGAAGTGTCAGGGCACTTAGCGTGCTGCAAGTAATCAGAATGCTGACTTTGCTGCCTCTTAAGGTTTTATTTCTTGTTAACTGGTCAGAGATCTGTCCTGTTGTGCAGTATAATCAATCTATATCCACTGCTATGCAGAATTCTTTCTCTTCTTCATGCTTAGTTACAACAAAGAATTTTGAATTTGTTACTGCTGTCTGTTTTACTGCTGGTATTCTCAGATATTGTCATAAGAAGAGAATAACTACAAATATAGATAAATATTCAAAGTAATTTCACTGCATTTCATAGTGCTCCATACCAAACTCCAGTACTGCACAAATCACAGCATCACAGTAAATGTAGAGTAGGAAGGCACCTCTGAAAATCATCCGGTCCAATTTCTCTACTCAAAGCAAGGACAAAGAGCTGGTTGCTCTGCATTATGTCCAGTTGTGTTTCAGGTGTGTCTAAAGATGAAGACTCCACAACCTCTTGGGCAAAGAGCTCCTGTGTTCAATCATCCTCACAGTGAAGAAGTAGATTTTTTAGGTCGAGATGGAGTTTTCTATATTTTGAGAAATGTGTTTTTTTTTCTGTGCACTACTGAGAATAATCCAGCTTTGCCTTCTTTGTGTCCTTCTTTCAGATGTTTATGGACATTGATAAGAACCCTTCTGAGCTCTAGACTAAATAGTCCCAACTCTCACCTCTCCTCATAGGAGATGCTCCATTCCCTTCATCAAATTCGGGGCCTTAACTGGACTCATTATAGTAAATCTATTTCTTTCATGATCTGAGGAGGCCAGAATGGGACCCAGCAATTCAGGTGCTAAACAGAGAAGAATCACCTCTTCTGACCTGCTAACAATGCTCTCAATCCAGGATGCTGTTGATCTTTGCCATGAGAGCATATTAATGGTTCTGATATGCCCAGTAACCTATATGAATGAAAGTGGACAAGGCTTCTAGGAGACAGACAAAAAGTGTGTAGATCTGAGCCAAAGCTACATACAAAGCTGAGTGTACAGCTAGACTGGCACCTATTTCCCACTGATAATCTGAGTGTCTGTCCAGAAAAAAAAGAAACTAGGGAGCCTCATTAAAAAACAATGAAGGAAGTCTAAGTCCTTCATTATTAATAAAGTCTAGCTAGAAAGAATGTCAGTGTTGCAATACTGTGTTCAGTGTATTAAAAAATTTATTTCTCTTAAATGGAGATCTGTAGAGATCCTATGAATATCTTTACATCTATGTGTATATCATCAGTAGCTGCAAGCAACCCTTCTATAACATTACTATTTATTTTTCACAACAGCCGATTATGAAGGGGTTGTTAGAGACCTCTGGAAATTGGATTTCTGATGCTGTCTGATGCCAGGAACACTATGATTTTTATAAACCACATACTGCAAGCACCATTCACATGCCCTACTGAAACTTCTGCTATTTCTGATACTTAATTCAATGAATTTTTAGACTTTTCATCCTTGGGAATGTATGAGCAATAGAGATTTTTTTCTCTTTTTTACCATTTCGATCATACAACTCTTACAACAGAAATGAAATGGATTTCTTTAGCAAATTTGAATTATGATTTGTCTTTTATTCATTTATTATATTTACATAGAGAGTCCTGGGATCAAAAATACTTCAGTCAGGGAAGAACAAAAAATGTATTTTTTTGTAAAGATGTATAATGTAAACACCAATAAGTCCTATATAATCATATTACATTCATGAGGATGATTAAAGTATAATTATCCTTTAAATGATCTTTTTAAGGCTGTCCTGCACTGCTGGAGTTGGACAAAGCAGATTTAAATTACCTAATTCAGCTACTGAAGAGTTCACTGCAACAGAAGAAGATTCTCAGTTGGTGCAGAGCTGGCATGATCTGCCACATGCAAGCCACATCTGGTCTAGTTGCTTAGAGGAAATTTCCAAAGGCAGCTGGAGGTCAAGAGGAAGAAAAATGAAGTGCAACTCTGTGGTAACCCAGGTTTTGGAAATATTTATTGCTTGAAAATAGTAATAAAGGAAGTATTAGCATTTTCATATTGAATTTCTGGAAATGAACATTTAAAGTATGTGGAACAACTCTGATAAGCATAGACACCTATCATCTCTTTGCTTGTGCAATTAAAAAAGGCTTTTTGACAGAGAGTTGAGCTCTTTGGTACTGGTGCTATTTACTTCTAAAGCAGTAAATAGACAGTCTTGTACAGAGGAATTTTGTTGTTCTACTCTGTCACTAACAACAAAATAGCATATATGGAAGAGTAGAATTCTTTCAGAAAAATATTCCGAAAAAATGAGCATTTTTATTTGTTGTGCACCTAATGTTGCACTTTTCCTTGTGAATTAAGGACTTATCTATTTGAGTTTAAGATACTGAACACCCCGAGAAACACAGCAAAAAGCTCGCACTTATTTGAAGGAGGAATAAAAAAAAATCACAAAACAGTGATTAATTGGATGCATTTCTTTCACAAAATGAATTTTGTAAGGAATTTAGGAAGAAATACATAAGTAGGAACCCACCATTGCAAACCTCTTTTTTTTAATGTACTATTGTTATTCTAATCTTTACAACAGTTCGCTGTAGTCATGGATATAGTAAGAAAAGGAAACAAAAAACCAGCAAATACTCCTACCAGCAAACACTCCTACCAGACACTCTCAAATAAAATATACCATAGAGGTAAATTATGACCTTTAGAAAAAGGTATGTAGCATTTTATTGTCACTGTCTTGTCTGTTGTGTTGCATACTGTAGATTTTATTTCTCATATTTTAAGTATGAGCAGTCTCAAGTCTGATGCATGAAAGCTTTTGAGATGGATTGTATTCTACAGTGAACCTTGTAAATTTTTGGCTAACTCATCTCTCAAGCAATTGAAATATTGCTGCTTAGGGAACTTATGTGAGAAATCCTCATACTTTCCTTCTCTGAAACCAGTAACATATATTCATTGATTCTTGGGACACAGTTCAGTTCCTCTTTTTGTATCTTAATATTTTTGTGATTACATGTGAAAAGAAGCAATCTACACTAAGAATCTATCATGTTCCACATCCTGAATCATACGTAGTAGGATCTAGAGAGACTATTTTTATTCCTCTGCACTGGGAAATCATCCTGAAAGAAAACTGAGATGAATAAATTTTCCCTTCAAAGTTTTACTTTCATTGTGCATTAAGTTTGTAAAGACAAAAAGGATTTACCAGTATCAAACTGTGAATTTCATTTGATGTTTAGGTTAACTTCTCATGTGCCTTGGTTGCATCTGGAAGTCCTGTTCTCCTGGTCATATGCGTGAAGTGAAGAAGTGAAAAAAATAGAGATAAGGAGTTAAGATGACTCAAAAAGAATACATGTAAATATCTCTATGTAAATGTTGGAGCAACTGCAACCTGAAGTTCTCAATCAACTTGACACTTCACAAATGTAAGTTCTCTTTTTTTTCTATTTTTTTTTTCTCTCCTATGAGCTGCCTAGATAATTTTGGGCCAGTCATTTAATGTCTTTGTGCCATAGTCTCCCTACTTTTTGAATGGAATTGATAATGAACTACTTCCTGAGGAGTCTTTCATTGAAAGAGCGATTTTTCTGTTGCATTCAGCATTCTGAGAGATGTAATGGTCTATTTTCTGAAAGCAGAAGAGAAAATTTGAGAATGAAGTCAAAGAGAATGCTCATTTTTCCTTTGCTGCTACAGAAGTTAGTGGTAAAACTTCAACTGAGCAATAGCTAAAGAAGGGTTCAGCCGCCATAGAGTGCTTCAGATGATGTGTTCTCATTTTGTGTCAAGCAGCAGGCACACAAGCATGAACTGATGAAAAGAGGACACCGAAAGCCTAAGCTAAGAGGAGCAACACATTTAAGTTCTTGTGGACAGCTGACAAACAGGGCAGATATTTTTAAATGCAACAATTTCTGCAGCTTTATTTAATGCAAGTAATACACTTTCACTTGTAGAGTCTGCTTTGATTCCATTGAGGATACTGGGAATTTTATTACAGAGGTAACTGATTTTTAAACAATGATTCTTAAAATCACTCATGCATTAGGAAAAAAGATTTCCGTTCAACTTCTCTTAATTCTGTAACACATACTTATGAAGGTAAAGGTATTCATGTCAGCATGATTATTCCATAGATAACAGCTAAAGATAAAATTTGTAAAGTGCTTAATGAAAGTCAAAAATTAATTCCCACTGTTTTCTGTCAAGGTTAGATATGTCACAAGAAGGGTTTATTAGAGTTTCAGGTCTGTGTTTTCATGTTTAAATACGTCTGAAAACCTGTCTCTGCCAGCAGTGGTAGGACTTGCAGGTAGTTGTTAGTTGTCAGTTGTTACCAGAGTGAAGTCATTTATTTTCAAGTAGTCATATTTATATGCGATTCTGTTTAGTTTTCATAGTTATTTTCGGAAAGGAAGATGTTATTTTCATTATCCATGTGGGTTATGGAATTCAATCTACAAAAGCCTTGAGAATACCTCTGTCTACACTTTCTTCTATAAGAATGTCAATGTGTGAATTAAATGTTCTAATTTGTTTTAGTAGCTGTAAAATACTGAATGAAAGTAGACTTTACACGGTTTTTATGACTAATGAGGGAAAGTAGTCAAAGAGAGTTATGAAAGGTTAGAATGACTTTGATAGTTTTGATGCCTGATCATGACACAGAATGTTAATGTGACAGACAGGTGTTGTATGAAGTCCTCTTTTTCTTAAGCACATTGTGAGTTACCAGAAGAGATATTTCAAAGCATGAAGTATTTCACTGCTTATAATTCTTTACTATTTTTGTCCAAAGGCAGGGATTTTAAAGCACTGTAATATTTTGCAACCAGTAGCTTTATAGGCATTATAAAATATATGTTAACTGGCATGGAAAAACATTAAACTATGATTGAAATAATTTTGATTTTGATTTCATCTGACATGTCAGTCTTGTCTCCATGTATATTGCTGTGTAATAATTTAACTCATGTTAATAGAATCCAAAAAAAGAATTTTATACTTCTAAGACATGGAATGTGCAAAAGGACTTAAAAACTGGTACATTTTTTCTTTTTTTGTTTCAGTGACAAATTAAAACTGACAGAGGAGAAATAAAGTTAACAAACTTTGAAACGGTAGCATGTACAGTGTAATAGATTAATCTCCAATTTCACCTGCCATCTTTCCGCTTCTGTAATAACTCTAGGAAAAAAGAATTAACATGAACCCACAAGATTTCCATAGGCCTCAAACTATGACATGTTTGAGAATATGCTTACTTTCCCAATGTAAGCTCATATGAAAGGTGTGCAATTTGGCCACAAGTGTTGACTTGAACAGCAATGGAGTCTACAAATAGTGACAGCAGCTGGAAGTTTGTAAAAATTTATTACTTGAGAAATTATAAATCTTATTAAATAGAATACCTGAGCTATATTATGAACTATATATTGAGTGAGGTAATACAAAAAATGTTTTGATATAATTTTTGCCATTTTTAGCGTTTGCACACTTTAAAAATTATGCACAATGCATCTTTAGATACAATTCAGTTCATGATTGAACTGAACCAGTAAAAGTGTGACGCAGGAGGTGATATCAGGTCTCTATTTTTTTGCAGGTTTTCAACTACAGATTAAACTCTTACTGCTTTCTGTGATATCAAACACCTTCATCATTTTCTTTTAGTTGTATTTCTTGCTCTTTTACTTTAAGTAAGTAAACTGCTCCATACTCTAGGAAAACACTTGAATTTTGCTAACTATTCTTTTTTCTCTGCCTTTCCTTTTTATCTCAGGCTTTCACTCTCAGTTGTGGGTTTAGAGTCACTTGCCTGTATTTCAGAATATCTTTTACAGAAAGAGATACCTTCTCTTCCTTGCCAACGTTCATCATTTTCTAAGTTACTTACTTCCAGTTCTCTAGAATTAAAAGTAGCATCATGACATAGTGTTTGGTTGTGTAATGCTCAGACATTCAGCCAGAGGGCAGTATTCCTGATTTTCTCTTAATACTGCTTTAAAATAAATAGTTTAATTATTTTCTGGAAATTGAGCTGCTTTGCTAGATATGCTCATATATATTAGTTATATGATTTTCTTTTTAGACATGTTCAAGAAAAAGTAACTACAATGAGGAAAAATAAGCAGATGATATGTTCTAAAACAGAAAATAAAACCATAGGAAAAAGTGAGAAGCTGTGAGCTGCCCAACAAAGTTAAATTGACTGATATACTAAGTACTGTTAAATTTCTGTATTACAAAAAATGAATATTAGAACAGGACTCAGACAGATTATAATTTTATATGTAGACAAAACTGTGTGTATCTGCATGAAACTACAGTTACACTTTAATATTCCAGTATTACTATACAGTAGCCTTGAGTAAGTTCATTTACTTGTAATCAATATATCATGTTTTAAGTAATTTTTTTGGCATCCCTAAAGTAAAATGACTTGCATTTTTCCCTTTCTCTTCTCTTCTCTTCTCTTCTCTTCTCTTCTCTTCTCTTCTCTTCTCTTCTCTTCTCTTCTCTTCTCTTCTC
>JAUBOD010000971.1:6585122-6607293 GCA_032353885.1 Nothura maculosa | reverse complement strand
AACAGGCTGCCCAGAGAGGTTGTGGAGTCTCCTTCTTTGGAGATCTTTAAAACCTGCTTGGATGCAGCCCTGTGCCCTGTGCTCTAGGTGACCCTGCGTTTGCAGGGGAGTTGGACCTCTAAGGTCCCTTCCAACCTTACACATTCTATGATTCTTTTTTCAATATCTTTGTCAGATTTTAGACACAGTTTTATGGAGAATATTTTTCAGATGAGATGTGTCTCATTTGATTTTCTCCAGCTTTCACTAATAAAAATAATAAATTGATATCAGTATTTTAAGCTCTTAATGATACTACAGTCTTCGCAGTTTGTAATTGCTAAATGAGAAGTTTACCTCTGCCCTATAGCATATCTTGTTACTACCTGGTAAATTTAGATAAATATGTCTATTACTGCCTGGGACAGGTACTCGATCTCACTATCTGCTTCTAATGATGCAGCACCCTGAAATAGCAACTGAAGAGAATTGCTCAGCATTTCAAACTCTGAATTGAAGAAAGATCCAAATATTTGGAAATCTAGTAGCCGGATTTGTTCAGATTTCTCTTGAGCCTCCTTCCAAGGCCTAGAGTATTTTAAATAGTTAAAGTTATTTATGGTAGCAAAAGTTTCTGGAATAAGAATATTTTAATGCTACTATTTCACTGATATATTTTTTCAACTAAAAAAAATTAAAGACCACCTTTCACTTTAAAATAACTTAAAACAGATTTTGCCAAAAGCCTCAGAGAAAAAGACTATTCCCAGAACATTAAAAAACATATAGCTTTATGAAAAAATGAAAGTCTCAGGAGAATCCATCATCCCCCTTATCATCAGTAAAAATGAGACTGCAAAGTATCTCTTTAGACGTGATTGATATTCTGATACAGAGACAGTTTTTTTCCTCTGCCTTTCTCTATTATTTTGTTGAACCACTCCAACTGCTCATGTGCTTTGGTTGGTACTGTTCATAGGGATTTTTCTAGCCTGCTGAGTTGGAGTGAGTTTCACCTCATTCTCAGGAAGCATTCTCTTGAACTTGAAGAAGAGTATTTCCTCCGTGTTGATTGAATAAGAGACAGAATTTCCCTTACAATCACAAATAACATAAAACTATTTTACTATATCTTATGGAAGAGTTAAGCACAGAATGCTTAATTAAGCAAACTGTCTTAGATTTACATTTTCCCTTCACGAGCATAAGGCCATTTCACTTTTATATGTAAGAAAAAGAATCGGAAAAGTTTGGCTCTGCTATCTACTCTTGTAGTCTGTTCTTCTTATTAAAGTCCTATTTTTTAAGGAAAAAGTAAAAAACTTTGCCCCCAGATTTCTAAGAATGATAAATCATTTTGTTTTTGCAGATGATGAACCATTTTCATTTTCAGAATTTAAAATTATGTCTCTTTTAACCTTATTCAAATTGATTACTCAGTTTTTCTAACAACTAACGAAAGTTTAGAGCCAATAATTTCAAAAGTATTTAAGTTATTAAGGAATTTCACTGACGTAGGTGTTTAAATCTCCTGATCATCTAAATCTTTGAGTCAGTTACGAAAGTGTTTGGTTGTTTAGCTGATGTTCAAATATTGAGATAGGTACTTAGTATTATAACAAAGTGCATTTAGCATCTGATGCTTTTCTAAGCTATTTTCAAGATTATTCTAGGAGCTAATATATCTTTAAATGATTTAATTATATTGTAATTGTGAGTAAGGAATAGTTTTATGTTACCTTTTGCCTTATTCTTTCTTAAGAAAAGAAATGTTCATGGGTAATGAGTTTTTATTTTTAGAAACTTACTATATATTTTTTCATATCTGACGGACATATGAAAAGATAGACATTTCTTGGTGTGAGTTTTCACATTAGAAATGGAAAATGTTTATTTTGAACTATTTTAGTTAATTAACTAAGTAGCTAACTTAGTGAATGTGAAACAAAATATCCTCTACAATTAAGCAGTTACCTATCAGTGTTTCCTCTTTCTAAATACAGGAAAAGATACTTTCCAACAAAATGTGATAACCATTGGCAAAAGCTGTTTTTCAAAATTAAACTCTTCTATATAAATGTCTTTATGAAGATCTTCATGAAGAATGATTTCACAACATTAAGTGCTTTGTATTTTTTCCCTTCTTAAGCTCTGCTACTCTTGCTTTTTCTAAATGCTGAAATAAGCTCTAGTCACATCACTGTGCTGCCCTTGTCTCTTTTGACATACTTATCTTTTCCTGGCTAACTGTTTCAATTGTTTTGTTGCCTATTTTAACAATATCAGCAAGAAAACTGAGAACTGACAAGACACTATTCTTTCTAGAACAGAGAGGTTATCAAAAGTCCAGATAGTGACTAACAATCACTGTGTCTCTGTCTCTGAGCAGATAGGAAGGAAATGTTTGAGACAGAGCTTCTATGAGGGCTTGAGTTCATATATTTTCAAAGTAGAAATCATTAGATGAATAATGGACAATCTTAATGAGGTTAAGGGCCTCGTCACTTTTAAAAGTGATCTGCTGGTTTCTAGACACTTTGCTTCCTTTTTTCATTTGGGATGTACTGTTTTCTGTTAGCTAGGTTAATATTAAGAATTTCAGAAAGACATTTAATTTTACTGTATGTCAGGATATTTCTGTCCTAACATTCAATTTTTCCTTTTCATTTTCAATATACATATAGTTCTTGTTAAAAGTAACCTTCGTATTTGATAGCTTCTTTTTAAGAGCATATTCTGAGAAATTTTGGAAATAGTTAATTATCTTCAATCTGCAAAAAAGTATTCTTTATACACTTTTGAGCAATAATTAATGTTGCTATTATCCAGACTTTAAAATATTTTTAAAAGTCATATTAAATTATTAAATTCTATTCATTAATGCAAATTATTAGAAGTTGATGCTGGTAGTTAAATAGAAAGGCATAGGAAATCACATTTAAAATAATGATTTCTAAATATTATTTTTAATTAGCAATGATCTTGTTCCTCTATGAATACTGAAAATGCCAAGTGCGTCTTAAATCTTTTTTGTCATTGTTTTCTTCATTGCTAATTTAACACTTTAGAGGGCAATAGAATTTTTACTACTGTTAGATGCATAGGAAAAACAAAACTGCATTTTGCTAACATATAGGTTAAGTTCTAAATGTCTCATCATGCTCTGTGCTGCTCATACTTTCCTAAAACATGACAATTTCTTAGTAAAAAAAAAGTTAAAATAAATAGATGCAATGCTATGAAGGAAAAATGCAGAGAACTCCATTCTCTGAACTCACATGGTCAGATTTCCATTTTAACATATCTCATAGTAAGTGCTTACCAGAGCCCTGAATCACATAAGTTTTGGGGAAGGTTTGAGGTGCATTTATTATTATTATTATTATTATTATTATTATAGATGATTATGGATACTCACCTGCAACTGAGTGAGAGTGAGTGTTGGGTAAAGAGGCATTTGGTTGTAAAGTTACATCCAAGTAAAATTACACTGTTCTAACTGTCTCCTTAAGTGTCACCAGTTCTAGTGAAGAAAAGGTGACAGTTTAGCTAAATTCTTTGTTTTTGGTAGGCTCCAGTGAATGGAATGTTCATTTTGAGGCCGCTAGAATTTTAAATAGGTAGTTTCATTAGTTGTATACCACTAAGACCTAGAAGACTATTTAAGGACAGGAGACTTTTAGACAAGTCTAATAAGCTGTTAATAGAAAAATGAACAATTGTAATTTGTTGTTGACTAAGGAATCTCAAATCTGTATCAGATGTAAATTATGAAATATAGAGATAATACTGATAGAAAGCTTTAAGACCATTTTAGACTTTTTACAACTGTGTGGTTTCCTTCAAGTAACAGAAATAGTGTTTTGGCAAATCCTGAGGAGTATTCCTTTTATCTACCTTTTTTTTTTTTAAAGAAGGAAATGTCTATTTACATGGCTTATTGCTGAAATGTAGAAGCACAGGTGTTGAGTCACATGAGGAGCATCTGTTGGACCAGCTGCTGCCACCATTTCACTGCAAGCAGGTGCTCAGTACTATTTCCTCCTATAGTTTTATTTGTTCATTTGGGGAAAATGATAGGCGATTGACTGCCAAGCTGTATTGCTATTATTATATTAAAGAGTGATTTGTTTGGCCTCAAGTGAACCATCTTGCTAGTGACTCCCATGATTGGACTGCTGCCAAGACATATTTGCTGGGGAGTGGATGGATTTATCGAGTGGGACAAAACGGAAAATAATGGCTGTAATACTGTGTGAGCTGTTAATCAAGTATTGTAACAGAAAAGAAGTAATACGAATGATAGCCAAGAAGCAAGTATAGACTTTGGTTTGTTGATAATTTTCTCTTTTTTGTTGTTGTTTTTCAGATGTGAACTCTGAACTGAAGTGGAATCTGATTTCTCCGAACTGCTAAGCATCTGCACATGCCTTTGAATGCAGTTCACATATGGCTAACATTTAAAAAAAAATCAGTGAAACTTTTCTGTAAGTATTTAGTAATAACTTACAAATTAGATACACAGAAAGGCTTACATGCTGAAACACCTGATACAGCAATATCTTATTTTTAGACTTCTTTGTTTGTTTGGTTTGGTTTGCCTCATCCACAAAAATTTGGAAGAATCTAGTTCTTTCCGCATACTTAAGAATATATAGCTTAACACAAAATCTTCTCATTGTGCAATCCAAACCCTTCAAATAAATTCTAACATAATGAGGAATTTTGTACTTTGAATCAACTTGGCAGATTATAATACCGTGGTAGATATAGGGTATAAAAGAAGCACCTGGAATTCCAGTTTAATGTTTAAACTCCACTCTCCTTTTTCATATTTTTCAGTATTGTTTTTGACTAATATGTTAACAAAACATTTTTCATAGCCTCTGTGTTTTTACCATCTACTGCAGCCTGGTCTTGCATCTCTTAGGTTATTTCTATCAATATCTACAAACTATTTATAACATGAGGACAATGGATTGTGTTGCTGTATAGATGTGATCAGCAAGAAGCTAGGCAGGAGGTCATGAAATTCATTTCATTATAATTCACTCATGCTACTGAGGATGGTGGTAATTCATCTGCTCTTATTAGCATTAGATATAAATCTTTGGCACTAGATATAAACCATTGGATATAAACAGTGAAGGAGAAATGATTAATTTTAAAAGATATCCAATTCTCTCTTCTTATTAATGAATTTCCAATATACATTTGTAATGTTCTGTTTATCATGATATTATTTATGCAAATGCATTCTGTATACTTAGCCATTGGAAGTTTCAGTATCTTTAATAAAATTCTCTATAAACATCATTATTAAAATGCAAGTTTCAAAGCAAATGGCAGGGAAATGTTCACACTATCTAGGTCATAATTTAAACAATTTATAACAGCTGTAAATATTTAATAGTGATGGGTATGTGAGACTATATCAATAGCTCTTCAGAGTTTTGTTTCGTGTTTTTCAGTAGAATTGTTTTCTTCAAAATAGTTAAGAACATTTCTTCTGAGATGTGGTTCCCATGGAAGTAGGAACAGCACTGCTCACCTATATTTGTTCTGTGCATGTTTTTTCTTAGTAGTTATTACATCAGATCTGTTAAGTGCACATAGAAACTTTGTTTTTTCATTCTGCCAGGGGGCAAACTCAGCTTTGCAGTCTCAAAATCAGTTGAGAGTGCTAGCAAAAAAAAAAAAAGAAAGAAAGGAAAAGATGCTGCAAGAGCCGAAGCCAGAAGCTACTTCTCACACCCTTGACCATGCTATCCAGAATGGGAACAGGATTTGGTACAGCACAGGCATCTCTTCTGACAGTAACTTGGAAGACATGAGTCTAAAGAAATACAGAAAATTATATTTTTGCAATGTTGACAGCATTACTGCAATGTTGCAACGATCTTTGTACTTAGAACTGAAATAAAATGCTTCTTAGGGTTAATCATCTCCTCTATTTTAAAGATTCTCAGAGCTAAACACATATTTTGATCTGAAAATATTTCTCATTTCAAAGTTATTTTTGTTTGTTCTGAATTTTAGATTATTATAAATAAAGATGATAGTAGACATCAGACTGATTAAAAAATTTTATGATTTTTGTGGGGGTTCTCCTTACTAGAAATCTTTAATCCACATAGCATGGAAATCCAATTTGAGTCTATTTTAGCTATTGCATGTATATTGCTGTAAATCTCAAATAAAAATGTAAATTCTTCAGTCAGTAGCTGCATCCATAGGACAATAAAACTATAAATCATGGACAATGTTCTACAGATAAAATATCAAAATATATTAGACAATGATTATACTACATTAAGTCCAAAAGTCCCTGCATTATGAGATGAATATATTTACCAGACCATGCCTTTCCCTAGCAGTAGCTAGAATGACACTAGAACAATTAAATCTCACTTATAGTTATTGAAAAGGAAGTGGCAGGAGCCACTTTAATTTTTAAAACAAACTTTTTTTTTTTTGGTCATAGATTGTAACTCCTTGTTTTGCTATCTAGCAAGATCAAACAGCCTGATTTGAGAAGCTGAGGCAGGGAGAGGCTTCTTACTCTCTCCTGAGGGCAGAAGGAGACCAATGCCCTGGACATTGGCATCATAGAATCATATCTGAGCTTCCTGGAAGCTGGCAGGAGTTTTTTTCTTTGGCTTCATTGGAGTTAAAATTCCACCACAGGAGTGTATGTTTTCAGGTAAATGCCATTGTTTTCTTCTTGTTACCAACTTTATGCTGATAGTGTTTCAAGCAAAGATATTCTGTTTTGGGTAGTGACTACAGAACTAGAAAATATCCTTGTTTTGTCTTCTATTTTCTCAGACATAATGGCTAAAAAATCTGAATTGATCTTTCAATCAAATATTACTCATACATGCATTAGACTTCCATTTATCACAATTCACCCCCACTGTATGTCTGACTCTCAGTGTAACAAATGATATTTGGAATATCCATTCACTGGCTACAAATTCACTGAACATTTCATGGCTCCATTCACTGAATATTTCATGCTTGATGAAATCACTTTTGCATTCATTTATTACTACCTGTAAATTTGCCCCTTTTTAAGCACATTGCAATATTTAGACAAATAGTTATTGTTGAAATTTCCCCTGATATTTTTATGTGTGAGCAGTCCTTTTGGTTACTCCACATGTTGAGATTTTAGACTTTTTTTTTCTTTTTTTATTTAAAAAATGTGCATTATTCTTCAAGAATAACTGCAGTATTAATATTATACGATTTATACATACACACACACACACATACATATATGTATATTTGGTCATGGAATATCAATTATTCCAATGCAAAAGTTTTAATTTGTATTTACCTACATACCTACAAATAGGAATTTTCAATCAAAAATAAATCTTTTCTCATTCGTAGTCCATAGTGCTCTTGAATCCATTATTGCTAGTCATTCTGAATGTTTATGTAAATGTATTGTGTAATTGTTTTTTAGTTTATTTTCTTGGCCAGCTACTTTTCTGGCCTTTATGTGAACTTTAACCTTCACTGACACAACTTGCACATTTGTCTTTTTCCAGTGGAGTCTCTCTGCTGTCACTAGAGTTTCTAATTAAGATTTCCGTCATATTTGTCCACCTTAAACTGAAAAGGACATACACGGAAAACACCTTATTTCCCTAGGCATCGTATTCCACCTTCTCTGAATATTTATATTATTTTATTAACAAAACCAATATATTTTTTTTCATTTCTGTCTTTAAGAGCATTCAGTCTAAGATTGGCTAAACTTAAGTATGCTCTTCATAACAGGGATGTTCTTTTGTTTAATATACTGCAGGATAATTTTGTTTAACCTGCCATTTCATGGTTTTATAATTTCCATATCATTTTCCATCTATGCTATATCAGACGCTTTGTAAACTTTTACTCTCATTTACTCTCTTTAGAACATAAGCAATCTATCCTACCCTTGCCATTGGCAGCCAGAAACAGATGTAAGGATGTTTTTCCCTTGTTCATAATAGTCATTGTAGAAAGATATCAGATTGCTTAAGTATGATTTCCTTTTGTAGATCCATGCTGAGTACTCACCTTCCTGTCTTTCACACAGGAAATAGTATCCAGTATTAGTTGCTCCAATATCTCAGGTGAAGCTGAGCAGATTTTTGTCCTGTTCATTCCTTGCAGGATCCTGACCTCCACTGTCACATCTCTGATCAGTTCTTCCTGATTTATGAAATCAAACCAGAGAGGGCTTGTCATTGTATTTGAAAGTTGTCATCAATGCACTCCAGAAACATTCTGAATGGTTTCTGCTCTGCTATGTTGTTCCTGCTCCAAGGTAGTTAAAGTCCCCTGTAAGGATCAAGATCAAGACTGGTGAATGTGAGGCAGCCTCTGATCCTGTGAAGAAGGCATCATGTACTTCTCCCTGCTCAGGCAATCTTTAGCAGACATACAAAAAAACGTTATCCATGCCTATTGTCCACTAATCCTGACCTATAAGTCCGTAAACTGAATCCTATTACTATATAGTAATTACTATATAGCTTATCCGTATTCCATCCAAAATCCAGAGTGATTTAGCTGGAATTTACAAACTCTTATTCAAAGAAGATATCTTCAGGCTACTCAGAAAAAAACAACTAATTTTGGTTCTCCCATTTGAAAGAATTGTAACAAATTACACAGAAAATAAAACATGTCAATAACAAATTAATTTAAGTTTCACAGGAATATTTCATTTTCAAGAACTCCAAGTGTAAGGACAAGGCAGCAAAGTTGCTAAAGTGTCCAACGAGAGCAGACACACAAATGCAAGGCACATGGTCATCAAATTATGGCTTTTATTACTTTCTTTCTGCACAGGTTCTCCCTAGTTTCCTACCTGGAGGAAGAGAACTATGGAGAGGCCAAGGCACTGCTGAGCATCATTCCATGGGGAGGAGCGGCAGGGAGAAGGGGAGCGTATGCTTTATACAGCTAGGAAGTGCCTGATGATCCTGTGCTACAGTTTGGTTGGTACTAACAGCAGGTAAATTGCACATAAACATAGTGTGGTACAATGTACGATAACACGAGGAGTCTGTGTGTGGGGTGTAAATGACACAGCATGACCTGAGTATGTTAGGTGATCATGCCTCAAATCAGTTCGAACGGCCTCATTGTCTAACTCCTCCATATTATTTAGCGTCCAAGTCCTCTACACCAAGGAACAAATGGTGTCTATTGAGAAAATGTGTGCATACTCTGATGAATCCCACAAAAGAAACTGCTAGGAAATTCCTACAAACTTTTTCCTCTTGAACTACAAACATTCAGAGAAGTCCAGAAGTCTCTTCTCAAGGTCACTTCCAAAGCTGCTGGTATTTAAAAATAAGAGCAGTGGTTTTCATCTGTCTGGAATTCTTTCCAGCTTCTAGATTTCTTGTGAAAAAAAAAAAGAAAAGAAAAAAACACATACTTGGTGTAATTCAGTGTAAATAATGTAAATATATAAAAAACAAAAAATTAATAAAATTTAATAGCAATTTATCCTTTCTTCCTGTACTTTATAGTAGATCTTCCTCATTACATGAATTCATGGTAAGGATCAAATTGTCTCATTCTGTATTTGTTCACTTCTAACTGTTCCTCAGTTCTGAGTCTATGATCCACTAAAGAAATATATCCCATTCTACGCATTGATAGGATAGAGGAATGAATATGGTTGCCTGAACAAAGGCATCTATTGCTATTTCAGATGACAATGTAGCCAAGGCTTCTTCCTGGGTCTGGTAGATGTGAGATAAATGGAAATACTGTGCCATTGACGATGTACACAAAGTAGGATATCTTTGGATTACTAAGCACTAGATTCTTATATTTAGCTAACTATATTCCACTTAAAAAAAATGTTTCTCATTTTCCTGGAAATACTTAGTTTGTATTAGTTGTTGTAGCCCTTATTTTTTTCTTTTTCCTCTTTTTTTTCACATTTGGTAAATTAGCTTGCATATACTGTATAAAAATTGAGTTCTCTTTTTACATAAGTATGCATAAATTTGTCTTGGAGGTTAGAGAATTATAGCTTGATACTTTATTGCCCATTATTGATCTGCATGTAGAATTTATAGTACTGCATCATACAAATTATATGGAAATTGATTTGTTGTTGGCATGATTGCTCATTATATGGCAGATTTAATTATTTTTCTCCTGAATTTAAAAGCTATGTGCACACACACATGCATACATGCTTTTCTTTAAAATTGGATAAAGAATGTCAAAATCTTTGACTTACAATTAGCTATCTAGGTTTTCATAGTTAGGTACATTGATAGTGCAACTAATCTACCACAGATTGATATTGTGAGACCCAATTAACTAACGTTAATATAGAGGGTTGACTTGCATAAAAGAAATCTCCAAATACATATGGATTTTACTTGTAATACAGAGAGGAGTTCAGGCTTTAGCCCAAACTACTGATCTAGAATTTCGATCTCTTAAATGATGGTAAAGGCTTAGGTTATGTGCATTAGTTGCTTGCTTTAGAGAATAAAACTTAAGCTCCTGATCATCTATGATGAAATGAGAATGAAAACATAACAGTAGTTGTAATCTTTTTTGTCTTTGCAACAGTGAGACTCTAGTATAGAAACAGGTTCTGTAAAGTGCACTATGTGTTACAAAAATGTATTTCTGAAGGTATTCTGTGTAAATTGTACTCTTCTGGGACCCCTAAGGAATTTACTGTGATCATTTGGATATCAGGATTTTACAGTTTCAGGAAATATTCCCTTTATTAAATAACTATGTGGGAAGGTAGTTTTTGCTTTTATATGATTGCCCTAAGTTTGAGATATAACATAGTTAAAAAAAAAAAAACTTCAATGAAACTATACTCTGTTGCAGGCTGATTTTCTGAGCAGAGAGCATATTATTAACATTTGTATATAGAATGGGAAGAAAACAATGCCGTGACTCAAATGGATAAAGACTTTAAGAGATCCTTGAATCTATACATATTCAAGATTTCCAGTAACCCGAGTAAATACAGCTCTTGCGGCTCTTGAACTGTGAGCATTACACTATAACTTGATTTTCTGAGTAGCTTCCAGTAATAGTTTAAACCCTATGATCAATATCTGAGCTTTGGTACTTGTTTCCTATTCTCTCCACAAAGGTAATTTTGTAAGCAGTGGATTGTTTTGTTATAGATTCTTTTCCATTTGTTTAAAAAAATGTAACTCTATGGTTGTTTGGAAGATGTCAATGCTAAAGACAGAATTTCACATAAACATAAAAAGAGTATAAGTTTTGTGAGCAAATCTAGCTCTTTCGAAATTTCTTAGAAATCTCTCAGTCCTTCCAAATATCTCTAATTCCTTTGAAAGCATGGAGTCATTATACTCAAAGGACACTTGCACCTCCACCTGATCTTTCAGGATGAGAAATGACAAAATCCTAGGAAATCAGGACAGAGACGTGAAGACATGTCTGATGTGCTCATAGTACCTGATGTTGCTGAGATGTGCTGTAGCACTCTGTATTTTACTTGGACTTTCTAGGGACTGAAGAAGACTACAGAAAAGTTAAATCAGTTATCTGTAGTCCTTCTCAAAATGTGGTCTAAGATGGAAGACTACATGACTACATCAGTTACAATGCGTAACTGATTGAAATACCATTCAAAAAGGAAACAATGAATCTAAAGATTAGCTTCCTTGGAACTTGGGGAGCTATGGATCTGTAGAAAGTGGATAAAGTGAAAAATGGATTTAAAACAGTGAATCACATTTCATGGTTCTTTTACACTGACTCTTCCTACTTATCAATAATTACCCTTCATACAAAACTATATATAATAATTATATACATAATAAAAAATCTGGAAAAAAATAGGATTTGTGGCAGAGTTTTTAGAACCGACATGTGAAATTGTTTGTGCAAGTTTCTAGTTCATAGAGGAATTTAGAACAAATATTACACTGAGGTTTCCTCAAAACAAACGTTAATTTCATAGGATTGAGCATTATGATGAAAAGAGTACTTTTCATTTTGTCTTCCTCAAGGAAGTAAACTTCTATGCCAGGTTCACCCACAGTATTTGCAGTGTCTTTTTATAAATTGTATTTACAAATTGAAACAATTTGAGTTTTCTTCTGTCTCTGGGGAAAATGTTCTGTAAATCAAAAACAATAGAAAGGTGAATGAACTTTTCACATACAAACTAAATTTTGAAAGATCAAGTCTAAGGCAGAAAAAGCTCCAAACACTTCTTAAATTCTATTTTATTTGTCTTCCTTTAAAGCCAAGGATTGGCATCTGGGAAATAGGACCACAAATAAATAAATAAATAAGAAAACCATCCCTCTTATGTCCTAAGGAAACACAAGTATTGGAAAAGATCCAGTGCCATGCAATGAGTTCCTAGGTCTGATGTGAGTCATATGACATCATTGCTAGAAAAAAATGAAACTCTTTAAGTATGGCAGTCAGTTCTGACTAAGTGGCTATTATGTGTGTGTTTTAAGGATAGCATTTTATCTTCTTCTGGGAGATTATTAAGAATCTAACTATCCACAACACAAATAAACACATGAATTTACATGTCTAAATCTATAGGATTGTATCATTGTCCTTGCTTAACAATCTCAACATTTTCCCCCCATTTGATGTTCATACTGACACAGATAGCCTAAGTGGTGTAGAAATATAATAGTTTTTAAGGGCTACCCAGGGCTACTGACATACTTAGAATGTGAAAGGGCACAGACTGCTTAAATATATTAAACATTCGTGTAGTAAATCATATTTGCAGCACAGGAACTATGAGAAGTGTATTGTGAATTACATCTGATTTACCAAGAATACTATAATGTAAGAAACAGGAAACCAACATGAGATTTTAAAGCAAAAAGCAAATATTAAAAAATAAATTCAGTAAGACAAGGTGTGTTGCTTCTTGAGCAATAAGTATTCAACATTATTCAATGCCTAAGAATTATATTTTAAGATTTTAAAATCTTTTAAGAATTTTTATTAAATAGAGTACAGGAGAAGAAAATCAAATTAGCCTTCATAAAGTACTCCTGACTAGGAAAAGTACTTATTAGTTTTAACACTAATGGATGCAAAAATATGAATAAAATATATATCCTTCTCTTTCTCTGTAGTGACTAAATAGCACACAAGTTTTTTGGAAAGAACTTCTCTGTCAAATTCATCATAGTTTTCTTCAGGTCCAAAATGCCACAGACCATATCTGTTTTTTTTTTTTTTAATTCAATGCCAAAGAAAATATTACTATATAAAAGCATTTTAAATATAGAGTTAATGTTACCTAATTATAATCTGAACTTGGAAGTAGTGTGGCATATTTTATGATGAAAATTAAAATAAAGTAAAAAAGGGTCTTTTCCCCCCCTGTTTTTATAACTGAATATTAGCCCCAGAAGCAGTAATTTGTGATTTGAGCAAAATACATACCAGCTTTCAATTAGAGTAATAGTTTTAAAATTCCAAATAAATGTTAAATGATGGAAAAAAAATTGAATAATTTTTATTTGTTGCTCAGAGACTGTCAGAAGATTCCATTAAGAAGGAAGAGAGGGAGCAGAATGGCAGTAGTAGCTTGCCCAAAGCCCTGATGCTCCAATTTAATATGTCGCCATACATGTACTACATGTCTATCGTTGCATTCTTTAAACAGACTTCTTACTAAGAGCGTATGTAGATATATTTAGCACAGTTTGAGAGAGTATTTCCTACAAAAATACTATCATTTAAACTAAGTGGAGATTTTGGCAATTAACTAGAAATACATATTCAAAAATCAAAATTTCATTAGCTATTTTAAAATCTAATTTAATCTTTTTAAAAAAATCCTAGTGCTTATAAAATACCAAATGTGTATGTGGGAGATGCTAATGAAAACAATTATGTGCTTAAATATGCAGTTATTTGGCAGTGTGTACCTCCAGCATTCTGTACTAACTTTTCCTTCTTGTTCTTCACAGACAAAGAGCTTGATGGCCTGTGCCCAGCTCAGTCATGCGGTTTCAGTCATGCTCCATCATCTCTTCTTTTGACAGAGGCACAAATTTGACAAAATACATACAGGGTCTCATTGATTCTTTCTTGCCTTTTCATTTTTTAGTGAAACCAGACTATAGACTACTTCATGCAACATGTGGCAGGTGTGGTTGGAAGGAGTTTGAAGTTTTCTGTGTCTTGCCATGAGTACTTTAACTACAGCCCATTGCCTTCTACTCTCTTCTAGCAATATTAGAAAGATGGAAGCTGTACAGGGATATTTGTGTCAATCCTTATTTTAGTGGTATGAATTAGATGTGCCTGAAAATACAGGCACGCACACAGGTTGATATATGCAAACTAAACAGCCACTTTTGTGTCCCCAGGGATACTCTGGCAAGAGATAGGTCCTTAGCAAAGCTGAATAACTTCTCCTTGATGCTAAGATACCTAAGAAGTTCTGTAGTAGCTGAATTGGAAATTCCGTCATCTTTTATTTGGATGGAAGGCCTTAATTTCTGCTCAGATCTTTCAACGTTTATATAAATTGTATTTTGGTATTTTTACATTGACTATGTAACAAATGAACACTGGAGACAGTGACTTGATCCCGTGTTTGGAGCAGTGCAAAAGAAAATGTAAACCAAGACCAAAGTTTTTTTCAGTCAAAAGGGTAAAGATCATAATCAATGGCAAAACCAATGAGATGTCCTCATTAAAACAAATATCTAAGAATGAATAATATTCTTATGGTCAAAAATTCTGTGCTAAGGCTGATGTTTTATTTTCTGACTCCTCAGTTTCATTTCTGAACTGAAAGAAAACAAATGTTATTTGTATTTGAAAAAGCTATTTGTAATAACAACAAGGCAAAAGGTTTTCAATCTGCAGACTTATGCCTGACTTTCCTAAAAACATTCAAATTTTGAATCTCTTATTGTAAGCATTTAGACAAGTTTTTATGAGAGACCTTCTTTCACAGTTAACATTGCCATATACTAAAGAGTTATAGCCATATACATTGAAATAAAGTTCAATTATCCTGAAGAATATAGTAAATTATTTTGAAAGATTTTGAAAGCTCTTTATCATAGCTTGGCATTGTTAATGTTAAAATCTACACATATACATGATTAAGAACTCATCTAAACAGCAGTTATCCTCAAGTTCTTTGCACTTAATTAGGAATGGTCTTTTTTGGAAACATTGTCCAGTTACAGCTACTGAGTACAAGAAAATCTGTCTGTCTGAATATCTTTTAGGATTTTGTCTTCCTTGTTTTACAATTTAAAATGAATCCAAATGAATATATTCCTTCACTCAGTTCCCTTGGGCATTCTTTCTGTTTGTGTCTGATGAATTATTCAGGCTTTTATGAAGAATACACATTATTTCCACACCCAAACAAGGTTCATCTTGTCTGATTCTGTAAAAAGAGATTTAGATATGGGGGAAGGGAAAAATAAAACCTGGAATAAAAAACAGGCAAAAAAGGTATTGTGAAAACTTTTACATAATACAACTGAGCTAATAATACATAATACATTGAAGGGAGCATCACCTCTGACACTTCGAGTTTTTTGTTTCTTCGATCAGCAGCTAGTTGCATATGGCTTTCATATTTAAAAATAGTTTATGGTCTTGCAAAAATTATAAAGGCTATCACAAAAAAAAACCAAAAACCTCAAAGAACTCTTAGAACTCCCCCGCTCCTCTCTTTTTCTTTTATTTTTATTTTTGAAGGTGTGACTAAGATTCGCAAAACTTTCATTTGGCTGATAGTGACTCAAGTAATCAAGGACTGGTATTGGATTTTTGAAATAATTATGTTTGTTTTCTGTTGTTTTGATTTGGTTTTGGCTTTGTTTAGGTTGAAACCACTCAATTCTTAGAGCAAAACTCACCAAATTTAAACCTATATGTTTTACCTGAGAAAATCTGAATCTTTATTAACAGAGAAAGAAAGCTATTAGTTTCTACACTGGTTTGGTTTGTAACACTGTGTCATAGTAAGAAACAAGATAGCTATTGAAGGGTAATATTAAGGACTCTGTAAGTAAAGGGTTCTTAGATCATGATATATGCCCAGAAAATAGTATTTTATTTTGCAGATTAATGGAAAGCAAACAAATAGACCATGAATATTATTTAGAAATACTGAGGTAAAGAGGGAGAAAAAAAAATCCATAAAAGAATTGTATTTCAGTAGACTGGTTAATAGATTTGTGCCAAAACATTTATTTGAGCTCTTTAAAATTGGCTAAAAAAGACAAGAAAAATCTTCCTTGGTAACACGACATATTAAATGGCTTAACTGAGGTTAGTTTAGACTTGTAATCATTGTAATTTAAAGCTTTGTTATAACATATTTTGGAGTTCTGATTGTACTTCGTTGATGCAAGTATTATAACAATTCAAAAAATAAATGCTTAGTAACATTCTAGTATATGAGAAATATAGATAATGACATTTTGAGGCATATTTCTCGTTCTACCTGTGTCACGGAAAATGCACTTCACTCGTATGAAAGAAGTAGAAAAAGGCTTTATTGATGTGGACAGTGATTTCACGAGATTCTATGGCAAGGTCACTTATTATTTACTGCATGGAGGTTTAAGATAATACACTCTTATCTTGGATACCCTCCTGTTGAGTCACGAGGTTGACATTAGAGTCCCTTGCTTTCCAAGCTCCTTTTGAGAGGAGTCTGGGGGTGGCTGAATCCAGGCCTAGTCCCAGACCTGGTGAACGTTTTAAGGGATTTTGTGTACAGTTACAACGTAAAGTTTAAAGAGAATATGCTATATTCACTTCCTACAAATCTGTTGTGGAAAGGGATCTCTTAACCTCGAGGAGTATCCTTGAGAGGCATCCCTGCCCAAGGGGACATCCTGATGTGCAGTCCACTGCCATGCCAGGAGAGCTCAAGGGGCTCTCAGGTTGTCTGCATATTCATAGCATAGGATGATTGACTTATAGTCATTCTTTCACTTCAAAGGACCTTTGCTAGTGTATTAGTCTTATCTCCCCATCAGGATGCAGCCTTCAGGACTGTTATGTTGACGTCTGAGTGTAAGAAGAGATCAGGAAGGTGCCTACCAGGATTAGATAAATCGCTGGTGGTTAACACATGAGTAGTGTTACATGTGGAAGATCAGGTTGAGCCAGGAAAAGAGCATATCTTTTCCAACCTGTTAGGACATGTTACTGTACAACTTTGTGCAATGTATTTGCTGCTTAAAGCTTTCTTCTGGTTAGAGAAAAAGCCTGTCTCATCAGGCTTTTATGGAAACTCTGTGATTTAGGATGCTATGTGAAGTCTATAAAAAAAAGAGTGCTTAAAAATCATACAGGAATGATATTAAGGATCTTAACCATGAGGTTTTAAGGAACATTTAAGCTACAGAGTGTTTTGAGCTTAAAGATTAACCTTTATTTTTGTTTTGTTCTTTTTATTTTTCCTGTTCTATTTTGATACTTAATACTGCTTGAATTTCAATATCAAGATGTAAAAAGTATATGTACACTGAAAGCTTTGGACACCTCAGCTGCCTTCACTAACAAATGATGAATTCCATTCAGATAAAATAAAAGGGCAATAGAACATCTTAGACTGAAAATGCAGTGAGAAAAGTATCTCTTTAGTTGTGAGCTGCTGCAGCATGTTTACCAAGACAGCGATTAGGAAGGGAGTATATTAAAAAAAAATAGTCCATAAAGTTTTCGATCTAATATGTTGCTGCAATGAGGAAGGCAAGCAGGATGCTAAGCTTTATTGGACCAGGAATACTTTATAAATCAAGGAAGAGTGTAGTATCCCACTGCTTATATTTTATGTCAAATATCATGTAAAATATTGCTTCAAGTGCCTCATAATAACTAAAGAAAGTGCAGTGTACAATAGCTTAAGTGATATTAAGTTTCAAGGGTGTAAAAAATGGAAAAATGCTAGGAAATTTTGCCCTAGGAAGATGGAAAATTCAGAGTGAATTGATACATATTAGGCTAATGCAAATATGCAACATGAAAGGCTAAATACTACTCAAGATTTTCCCTGAGAAAAGGTTATTTTTAAAAATAAAAGGGATAAGCAATCTAGCCTAGTAATATGTCCATGGATGAGTCCATGGAAATGATCTAGAAAAGAATCTTCAGGATAAAAGTTGCTGGATATATGCATATATATATATGCATATATATATATTCACAAGTGAATGAAAAAAAGAAAAATATGTCCTTATGTCCCTATATCCCTTTTCAATCAATCTAGGGTGCCATTCATTTAAAAATCTGTCTGGATTCTTAAAATGTTTGATTCCTTTGGTTTGCAATGATTTCAAAAAGTTTACATCTCGCTATAGTATGTTTAATTTCAAATTATGGATTCACATTTTAAGTTGCCCGTGTTTAGAGTAATTTGGTCTGATAATAGTGAAAAGAAGGGTTAAGTGTGTGGATAATGAAATGTGTGCCTTGAAACATTGGATATAACGTAACTTTAATAATCTTTTGATGCTTCCTTTAACAGATTGATTTGGAAGCTGGGGAAGTGTGAGCTATATGAGCGGGCTTTTGGATGCTGAATGAGTTGATAACTGATTGAATCCTTTAGATGAAGCACTCAGAGGTTTGACATCCTCCTGATAATCAGTGACAAGTGCAGTACCTCAGAAGTCAGTGTTGGCCTTATATTGATCACCATCTGCAACACTTAAGTAATAACCCTCCTAAAAAATGACCTGGGGTTACTGTGGGTGCTGAGCTGAATATGAGCTAGCAGTACACTTTTAATCCAAATAAACGATATACTGTACAACTAAAAAGGTTGTCCTAGCAGCTTAGAGAAAATAATTATCTCCTCCTACTTGCTCAGATGAGGCCCTGTCTGGAATACTGTGTGCTGTTTTACCCCCTAGGTTAAACAGATTTGCAGGAACTGGCAATCAGACTAGTAGGTCCAGCAGCAGGCTCCCAAAATGGAGTTAGAGATTGGTGCATGTATCCTATAAGAGTATAAGAAAAAGTGTAAAAGAATGAATACAACAATGAAAAAGAAAAACGTGAACCTCAAAAGCATATTTTGAATGTATTACCATGGCTATAATATTTGACTTGTTTAGAATAACAATATTTTTACAGTATTCACAATGACTAATTGCTGTCCCAATAATAACTATGCCAAAACTACGCCAATATATCGATCTAGATCAAAATGTGAAGGATATGGATACATTTTATGGATGAACACCTTCATTCTATATAAGAAAATCAATGTGATTGATAGAAAATAACAAAAGTTATGAATATCTCTTCTTAACTTTAAAACTCATCCCCAAAAAAATACTTTTTTGTTTGTTTGTTTTGAAATATAAGTTATTGGCAGCTACTAATGTACACAAGTGGAAATAACTGTGAATCTATTGAGCATTTCAGGTCAAAAACTATAAAGAAAGGTGAATAAAATATCCTTTTGTAAAAGAATGGCCTGATTTAGGTGTTGAAGATTTACTGAAAATATTATCCTAAACTCAACCTTTTTGCAGGTTCCTACTGTTGTTAGCAAACTATATCACTAAAATTCCAAGTCATTACTTTCAATTTTTAGGTTTAGAGGAAATGAGATGGCATTCTCATTAGTTAAAATATCAATTCTAACTCCTACTAATTTCAGAGGCATGTCCCAATATTTGTTTAGGCACATTCACATAGCACTTTAAATAAAGGCCTTTAGCTTTTATAGAACACAGCCTTTCATTCTGCTTAATGAGCTTTTAAACAAATAAGGAAAATATTGACTTTTTTCAAACCTCTAACTTCTTGGTCTGTGACATGAGGAATTTAGGACGTGATGATGACTAATAGGTCTCTGTATACTTTAAGTGTGAGGTAGTACAAAAGTTCATCTGCTTTCAATAATTCTATTTATCAACTTTTAATTAGATCCTTTGCAGCTACATGTCCTTTGATCTGAGCCAATTGATCATGCATTGTGTTTTTAATAAGTTTCGTAATAATAGCGCTTGGCACTAATACAGCACTTCTTTCAATGTGCTACATAAACATTAACTAATTAACCCACAGAAAGCCTCTTGGAAGGTAAGAACAATAAGTAAATATTTTACTTACTTTATAAAAGAGAGATCTGAGCCATGCAAGTGATTTACCCAAGACTCAGGAAGAGACATTAGAAAAGTTACTCAAACAGAATGCAGTAGGAAAAGAGAAAGCAAGATTAAAGTTTATATTTCTATTTTTCAGGATCTTCTAACAATTTGAGACATATTTTATGTGCAGATTTTGAATTAAAATATGAAAATATGAATAAAATCATATTTATTTTATGAAAACAGCATTTTTTAGGAACACAGCATTACCCAGAAGTATACAGCTGTGTTACATCTTAGAAATGTTAAATATAAAGATGAATTTTAAATTGTGTATCTTTTATATTTTGTAATCGTACTATTATCATGCTCTTATTCATGATACACCTGTAACTATAAAACATCCTGTAAATCTTGGATTGTTTAAAGTTACAGCTAACATTTTTTATTTCTTCATCAGCTACTCATATTACAAGTCAACAATATTTTGATATCAGTCAAGAATGCTAGAGTTTAATGAAATTTATGAATAGGAAAAGATACTGTATTTATTGTTGCATTATTTTCTTTTTCTTAATTGCTTTTTCTTTGATACATCTTTACCTGAGATAGTTTACCACAAACTCCCAAAAAACTATGCCTGACACAAACCATTTAAAAAAGATTGTTATATTATTTATATCCCCAAAATCCTTCTATTGGACATATATATTCCAGCATCTATTGGACAAATTGACTTTTTGTATCATCTGTACCATTATGCATTTCTTAACTATTTGGCAAATTACTGTTTTCTCTAGAACTATTCATAAACTCGAATATAGTAAACAATTGACTTCAGGCCAACATGGATTGATCTAATGAAAAAAGATACTAGTTTTCTTGAAAAAAAGTCTCTAAATGAAAATTCACTTGGGTTTTTGTGATTTTGATGGCTGCCCAACCAAAATAAATGTAACAAGGGTCCATGCTAGTGTTCAAAGTTTTTATATGTACAAAAAATCTTTAATTCTCCTAGCACTAAATAAAGAGTAGATTTTACAGAGCAAATATAGATGCATTACCATCTCATAGAAAAAAAACAAAGGTGTGTATATATATATATATATATATATATATGTTTATTGTTTATTGCATTGCAAGGAATTTATAGGCTTCACTTCAGAAATAAATGTAATGAAATGATACATGATACATGTGATATATTTGTGCTAATAGGAGTGACTCTACAACTAAAAATCAATATTCATTATCTTTAAAAAATGATGGCAAAAATAATGTTGAATTCTAGCTTTTTATGCTTAACCTTCACTAATTTTCTTTTATAGCTTCTATCTCTTCCTATCCTTGTTTCATCTAAGTTTGCTATATAAATTTTGGTGCTGAAAGTTTTCAGTTTATAACTAGTGTTGATAACAAGAATGAGGGAAAAAAAAGGAAGGGAGAATAGGGAAGCAGACAACAACTTAAGTGATGAGGTATTAAAGCCTGGCAGTCCATCGTGCCATATCCTGTAGAGATAAGCAAGGAAAAACAATCAATTTTTATTGCTATTTAGCAAATAAAATCTTATCTTTTTTAATAGCTTATTAGAACAGAACTTATAGAACCAATAGCTATTGGGCTTCTAATGAGTGTTGCATACTAATTAAAGCAATGACGATTTTGCTAAGAAACTTTAAATTCTATACCAAGAGGTCTTCGTTTGTTCTAGTTTTTCTTGCCAATAAATTTTAAACTCTGCCATTCCAAAACTGAAAACAACATGATCTTGAAAATGAGGATCTGATATCAGTGCAAGAGCTGATATCTTGTAGAATTCATTTTGTAAAATCATATTGACGTAAACAAAACAAAACAAACAAACAAAAAAAAAAAAAGAAAGAGAGAAAGCTACGTGACAGAGAGATCCTTTCTGTTACTCAGGATGTCAGAGGTGGTGAAAAAGACCTTATGGAAATAACAGCCTCATTTGTGAATAGAAATAAAAACTTCCAGTCTTAGAATACATGTATAAAAGTCTGGGATCTATTTTTACCACTCTTTTACTATATTCCCACAGTTTAAGCAGGAGTGATAAATAACTC
>JAUBOD010000971.1:6566861-6585022 GCA_032353885.1 Nothura maculosa | reverse complement strand
TGTATAAAAGTCTGGGATCTATTTTTACCACTCTTTTACTATATTCCCACAGTTTAAGCAGGAGTGATAAATAACTCCTAAATAAAATAGTCAACTAAGACTCCAAAGTTATTCATATTCCCCACTTCAGGCTTTCTCATTTCATTTTATTACTGAAAACAATGCCATTTCTAGCAAAAAAAATTATATTCCAAAGATGTAAGAGCACTTAAGAGGAAAATAAACTATTTTATGAATGATGAAATTTCAAATTAAAAATTAAAAATAAAGATTATAATATCTTGGAATGGATGACAAGAGCAAGATAATATTTTTTTCCAGAAAGTCTAGGAGTAATCTGGTTCTGCCTGTGGGAAATATAAATATCTAATATGGAAAGGGTCAGACATTCATTGATGTCTTCAGATTTAACAGAAATCCAGTGTAGAAGTTATATCTTCCAGTGAACCTCCAGCATTCTGCTTCAGCATGACACTAATAGGAAAAAAAAAAGTATTGAATCTCTTTCTTTTCTTTTGCTCTGGATTTTGACAGAAGAAAAGTGATTATTTTATTTACACTCCATAACTATTATTTTCCCTATTTTTTTTTCTTCATGAAAATAAAACAAAGCAAAATATCAGCAGATATACAATAATCTCTTTTTCCTTTACTTAGTGACCAACATATGATTTCTGAGTACACATCATCTGTTCTTGTACTTGTCTTTATACTTGACTCCAGGCATCCTCTAAGTAAAGAGAGAAAAATTAGCTGGCATTTTAGCCTGCAGCTTTTTAAAATACTGCAAGACACATCAAAGACAAATCACCTTGAAACACAAAGATCAATTGATGGGAATAGTTTATCCTCCACATTATCACAGACTCCTTCATTAGGCATGCTGCGAGAGTGCTGACAGGCTATGATGGATCAGCAGGCTCCATCTCGCCACACTGTAACAGAAATTCAATCACTGCTGCAGTTACTATTGGCTTCCACTAGGTAAAGTCTAGTAGGAAATATAACCTGTGTGTGTACTTTATGGACAGCAACAGCATCTTGCTGTTAAACGTGGCTTAGAATCACTTAGTAAAGTTATCTAACATGGACCAAGAAAATAAATGCTTATCTGAGGAGACAGGCAGTGATGTATCCCTTTTGGAAACCTTTGGTAATGTAAAACAATAGCTAAAGTAACAACGAATATTTAGGATCTGAATGGTGATGTCCATTTCTGAAAGTCTTCTGCCACCTCACAGAATCCACAAGGAAGTACTGGAGGATACTTTTGTAGTCAGATCACTGCTGGTATCTGATTCATAGGAAAACACAACAGATTAGAAACAACAAAAGACAGAGAATGCTTTTACTGGTTTAAACAGAATCTCTATTAGATCTAAAGGTAATAGTGGTTTCCATTGCTGCAAAATTCAAGGGTTTGAACTTTCCAAGATATCTCCTATGGAACAGAGCTTTTATTATTACTACCCACTGTTCCAGCTGTGCTTGGCAGGTGTAGAAAGAGGAAAGATTTTTATTCTAGCAGCTAATAGAACTGTTAGATATATGAGACAGAGAATAATACCAGCCAGCAAAGCCTTCAGAGCTGAGGCTTCCTTTATTCTGTTTTTCATGGTAGTTTCATTCCAAAGGTACAGTGCACAAGCTGGCAAGTTTTGCTCCCAAAGTGAGAGAAATAGTTACTTGATCATTGGCAGCAATTGCTCCACAGTAATTCTTTTTCTGTCAATCTATAAAGAAAAGTCACCACAATATCTTATTTAAAGCTGCAACTAGCAATATGTTAGCAAAAATATTTTCTCAATATGAGAATTTACCTACTATTAATATTCTTTTTCTATTATGGAGAGTATTAAAGTACTTTATTGAAATAAATGTAAAAGCTACGTGTTTGGTATAGAACTTTCTGGAGTGTCTTTTTTGGCCTATGTGAGAAATCAAACTAAAAAAAAATGTAAGTATAATATTTGCCTTTAAAATATCTTTATCTATCTCGAATTTATTTTCAGAACCTGTTCAATTTTCTTCCATTACAATCTCATGTTTATGCATGTAGATATATGCTAAGGCAAAAGGAGAAGGAATATATATGTTTTTATATATACATACATACAAAATATTCAGATGTATATGGTGTAATAGGATATATTGTTTATCAAAGAAGATAATTTTTCCCTCACAAGAACAAGAGATTTTTATTCAAATTGCAATCTGAGGAGGTATAAATGTTTCCTGTACCTGTGTATATTAAGCTCATATTTCTTTTCATGAAGATTTAGTGAATGCATTATTATCTGTACAATAACGAATAACATTTCCTCCAAAGTTATTCACATTCAGGACAGCAGGAAATAAAATGTGTGTTTATTTACAACACTTTGTATTCAAAGTGAATGCTATAGTGTTCTATCAAAGATAGAATATTTTGATTCAATAATAAGTTATGGTTCACATGTAACAATAAATTAAATTTATTTAAAATAATCTTGCTCTTGTCTCATTCAGTTTGGGACAATGAAAAAAATCTCAAAGACGGCAGTAACTGAAGCAATGTAATTTATCTGTGAAAACTCAAATATGCATGATTTCCTTTATTAAAAAGAAAAACATTTCATTAGAAATTATTCCAGAGCTTGTGTATATTTCTCCAGTTTATCAGACTTCGAAATTTAGACAATAAGTAGAATTACGAAAAGCAGATCCTAGAAAAATAGAAGCAATTCTTTGCTGGCCAAATTAAAATAAGCAAAGAAAAAAAAAATCTCCTGTTTACTTTTTTATTCCAGAAGCTTAATAAAATATCATAATTCACTTTGATGACAAATCACTCGAAATATAAGATCAATTTAGGATAACTGAAGTCATATATTTCACTTTATTGGAGATTCCTTCATTAAATATACCACATGAATGTTTCAGCTTAAATTTACTTCCATGAACAAGTCTTAAGAAACATATCTTATTTTTTTCTGAAAGTTACTGAAATTCAGACAAATCCCACATTTTCCTTCTTTGTTTAATATTTCACTATTATTGTATCTTTACCTTTCTTACCTGATATATTCAGACATCGATTAACAGATTTTTTTTGCATTAGGAAGAGCAAATCCATTCAGGATAGATCACTTCCAAGCATTTACCCACAAATACAAAAGTGTATGGGCATATATGTGCAATAAGTGCCATCAAAAAAGACCAACATTTTAATTTTCAGGTACTTAAGTCATAGAAGAAGACTATTCAAAGTATCAAACTTTGCCTTCATAGTTTTAGTGTGCTCTTAGAAAATTATGTCATAGAAGTTTGTGGTAAATATTTGATTTTTTTAATAAATAAAACAATGTGTGGCTCTCTGAGCATTTTGCATTGGTGTAACATGACAATGTAACACAAAACCTGGATGAGAGGAAGATTACTATGAAGCAGTGCAAAATTGAAGTGAATCAACATTTTAAATAATGAAAAATAAATTATATCTTTAAAGATCTTTGTTTCACTAGCTTGCTGTGAGTAAGTCAAGTACAGACTTGCTGAAATATGTACCTCTGTCTTGATTATGGTCTTTAAATTAACAGTATTGCAACTGATGGCAAAAGGAAAAAGATAGTTGGACAGACTGTAAGAGATGAAGCAGCGCTTTAAATCCAACATGAAATTATCAGTCCAATTAACACCAATTAACACTGGCGAGAGTGTTTTTTGTCAAAGCTAGTTTTCTGAAATATGAATCAAAATTCAAATGAAGATGCTTTCCTTCTGAGGATAGATTTGTATTTCTTAGTTGATAAAAAAATATATCCTATTCTCAGGGAAAAAAAAATCAAATTTATCTACCAAACAGGATCAGCAATTTACAGGCTCCTAATTAATCACAATGCTGCAAACTTCTTAATACCTATTTTAATCTAATACTTTCCTTCCCAGATACTTTCTATTTCGCTCATCAGCTGCAAATTTAAGAAGATGCTCTTACGGCTCAAGGTTTTATAATGTGATGCTCCTGGAAAATATATTCTGCTGCAGACTTTGGCAGAACAAGTGACAGGAGTTCTATTTAAAAGATGAATGTCCAGCATTAGATGCAAAATTGTTGGGTTGCCTGTACAGCTGCAACTGTCCAGCAATGAACTCAGTAACTCAAATGATTTAGTGAAAGAATGGATGACTTTTAATAAAGAAAGTAGTCATCATCTATCACAAAATCTGCAAGCTAAGGTAGAACCCCAAACTTTCTGATTAACGTCCAGTTACACACTCTTTTCATCTCATAAATAAAATGAATATGGTTTTGAAAGTCTGCAGCATATACATTGTTTCCCAAAACTAGAGGAGTCTGAAGACCGCAAACAATCTGTCTCATGCTACAACAGATCCTAAGCTCAAAAATGTCCAAGAAAGATTAACTGGCTATGACTGATTTTATGATTGTCCCCACCCAGCAGCCAAAACTAAGTTCATCATCTGCTGAAACCTGTAGCCTCTTCTGTAGAGGGTAGAGATTAGAAAGAAAACCTCAGACTGCCATGGGTTAGAGAGGGACAGCTTGCCAGAAAAGTGCTTTTCTCACTATGTCCAGAAGAATATAGTGCCTTTTCCAATTAATTTTGAGATAAAGTAGAGTTGCTAGTGTTCCTCTGCCTTGCCTGCTGTGTAATCCTGCCATAATCCCAGTTTTCACCAGTGTCACACAGCCAATGCAGAACAACTGCAGTCAGTTTTTCTTCTGAAGTACCCTCCTTCTTAACTGCATCTTATCCATCTCAGCATCACTGCCAGAGCAAGTTCCCCAAGGTACTAATACATGTCATGTACTTTGTGATACAGTAGAAATTTTTCACTTGCACTCTTGTGTTGCTGCCTGCGTTTTTGTCTTTTTAGGAAATTTTCACATAGTATTTTCAATACCTTCCACTTAAATTCAGACTTAAATTATTACATATTGTGTCAAAACACCTATTGATATTATAAGCAACAACTAATACACTTTACTGAGAGAAAAACTCCTATTTTATGTCACCCATGAAGCACCCATTGAGAAAAAATGTCAAGAGAGATTCTGGTACTAGTCTGCAGCCACTTAAAAGACCAAGGATCATAATATAAGTTTCGCTTCTTTTCCTGTTGAGTCTCCAGATTCTCCTCCTAATAAAGCATTCTGGTTTCTGCTAGAACTTGAATTTAGATTCTGCACCTGATAACACGTCTGTCTCTCACAAACATGAATGAATTTATATTCATATTCCCACTATGAAATAAAAAAGGATTTTTTTTTCTTTTTTTTTCTTTTATGAATGGGCAACTGAAACAAAGATGACTTACTTGAATTATTTCAAGTCCACATATAGATTGAATTATATTCTGTAGGCTTTGGATCATCCTCAGAGAGATTAAAAAAATTATTCAGAATTCTGGTTTATTTCAAACCTAAGAATGAAGTCTAGGTATATCGAGCCTCATACTTTTCTCCTTCTAACAAAACCTCTCCTAGGAGAACAAATCTGTAAGTCTCATACTAATACAACTTCTCATTAAAAATAACATGAAAAATTCCTCAAGCAAAATCTTATTTTTATTAATATTTCATGCTAGAATTATAAAACTTTATTCTTAAAATTGCACAGAGCACATTCAGAATCCGAGATACCGTCTGTCAGTGAAATTTAAAGCCTCTTTTAGAAAAAAAGTCTGCATGTTCTCATTTTTTTTAAATAATCACACATTGGTGGAGCATGACTTATCATTTTTGTTTGTTTGTTTTCAATAATGAATTTTATGTTTCTTAAACATACAAATGAAGCCCTATATATATATGTCACTTTAGTAGAAAACAAGTGAATATATGCTTGGCAATTACAATTGCAAAATATCCTTATGCGTGAAAATACAATAATAGCTAGGATTCGTTACTACAGATCTGCAGAACTTGGCTACATTTGGTAATGGGATGACCTCATCGATTCTGATGGTTCTGAGGTTTGCTTTTATCCAACGTTTAATTAAAAGCAATGAATAAAATACGTCATTCTTCTGCTTTGAAAGTAGTCCATGAAGCAAAGATAAGTTCAAAACAATAAATGGCAGCAACATGTCAGGGAGCTATACATAATATTTTTCATCATCTCAGTCTGTTGGTTCTCCTGTAGTTGCATAATATTGACCTTATAAGTACTGATATTTAAGAGATTATTCTTTTTCTATAAAGCAAGTATTTTGCTAATTTTAGATTATCATTCCAGTGTATTTCTTCTGTATGCTGGTATTATTCTGGTATTCCTATGTTACTAGTAGCATGAATTGAAAAATACTACCTGCCATTAACAGACTGTCTGAATACAAATTTAGACTTTGTTATAGCAAAGTGTAATGTGAAATAAGATATGTCAACTTTTATCAAGGCTGAATTTGTCCTACTTTCTGTTTATAGAATGGAGAGGAAGACAAAAGTCACTGTGTAAACTGAGGACACAGGCTTTCCTAACAGTCAATTCGTTGTGACAACAGATTTTACATTTTTTTCCCCATAGGAATAGTAAAGCAAATCTCTTGGCTCCCCAGTAAGGATTTAAACAAAGACAGGAATACTATATGCTCTCTGTTTTCTAGTATGTTCAGATAGGTGTGTTCTTATTGATCCATCCAGGTGTGATCCATTTCTTGGTACAGAATATAGCACAGATTAATAGATTTAGGTTTTATATTCCATATTTTACATTTCAAATATTATTTTTCTTTTTAACATATTTTCTAATGCTTTTCTGGCATATTTATAGTTATTGAAGGATAAATAACTGAGTGGTAAATTTATAAGTGTGACAATGTTAATTTTAGTGGAGTGTCAGCAATTTATTAATTATTTTTTTAAGATAGGTGAGCTATATAAGCTCTGTAATGCTACAACCATAAAAAAAATAAAGAGACAAAATCCTTATCTGACCACATTCACTGCTTGCACATGCATTTTTTATTACATTAACAGAAAAAATTCTACCTGAACTTTGTCTTTGTATGAATATTAGGTTTGTGCATTAGGTAGTGTCTAAAGGTTCATATTGCAAACAAAATTATTTCAGGCAAATTGAAAATATTCCTCACATGTCTGTAAGACTAAATGCCCTCTTTGGAAAATATTTCTGGCACACCATCTCATATATAGTGTTCAGTAAGAGTCTATCTACCCAAGTACTTGTTCTCCTTTTTGAACACACTAATGGGGTCACACTACTGCTGGCATTTACATCAGCCCGGGAAACACCATCTGGAACAACACCATGGGGTCAAGAGAGGCACAAGACAGCACGAAGATGGACATTCCTGTCTGCCTAGGAAGTGTGGATGGTTGAGCCGGGGGTCCCTCACATGAAAATGAAGGGACTTTTGCTGGTAGACACTGTGCCCTGGTATGTATGTGTGTGTGCATATGTGCATGAAATTGTATGTGATAAAGGGGATGATTCAAATGTTCTGGGAAGATATAGCAGGTTGTTTAGAAGGCGTTAAGTGTGACATTTTGCAAACGTAGTAATGGAATGTATCCGTTATACTGCTGACTTGATTCTGAATGTACAGTTTACAGCTTGCTGGTTAATTACATGTTGATAAAAAATCAATAAACCACTTAAGTCCTTTGACCTACAAGAATCCAGCGGTTTTTCCCCATGACACTTTTCAAGCTAGCTGGTTTAAGACCAGTTTACATGAATTGTCCTAATTTTGGAGACATCACAACATATTGAAATGTTGTAGATGAAGGAATAGAGTATCACCAGAATTAGTTTTAGATGAAGGAATATAGTGTTACCAGAATTAAGACTAACAATTAAATTTCCTGATAGATTAGTTCTTATATAAAATACAGTATACACAGAACAAAAAACAGTAATATCTTTTACAGGAAATATACTAATACTTATCTAAGATGATTTTGATAATTCTATTTGTTTCTTGTAACTTGTGAACTACATATATACCACAGTTATACTTTACAGCCCTAAATGTTCCATGAGTAGGTACCCTTCTGCTCAGTTAGGTTCATATTTCAGCACCAGTTAAGAAATGTCAGTGTAGACATTCGTTTGTTTGACATAGTGGTGTAATGGTATCTCCTCATCAAGACTCAGATTTCCCAAAATATATTGCACATATATAGTATATACTCCTGTCTAACAGGACAGGGTTATTAAAAGGACATGTTAGTCCTGACAAAAAGGACTGACTTTATGAAAACGTGCAATGCAAATTCAAATCAGATGCATAATTTCATACATATTTCTTCTACAGTTCAGCTCTTGAAATCTGCTGAAGATGCAGTTTAATGAAGACATACAGTGTCACAAACCCATAGTTCTTTCTACTGTCCTGTCATTCTTGTTTGCAACATGATATATTAACACTTCTTCACTTGCCAGCCTATTCTTTTGATCTCTAACTTGAACTCACCCTCTGGCTAGCATCCTGAGGAATGCAGTTTCACTTCAGCCTGTGTATATTACTGAGGAGCAGATGATGCAATGGAAAGAGAGGAGAAGTAAATATTATATTGTTTTACTGCCTCCTTAAAAACACACTGCACTCCAGCAGTCCAGCACTCTAATAACATAATCTAGCTTGGAATATGTTCAAAATTAAACTGTATATTTTAAATAAAAGCTTCGCTTTTTGTCATGTTCCAAGCTAAATTAAATTAGTAGAATGCTATAAATATTACAGCGTTTTTTAAAAGAGGTAGCTAAAATGAAATGGCTTTTACTTCTGCTCTTCTTTCAGTTGTGCTCCTCTCACTTTCTAGAGCACCCTCGATTAAGATGACCAGCTCACTTTCAGAGTCCCAGCCTCAAGATCAGCTCATGTTTAAGTCTGGATAATAATAATAATGAGATTTCAACAACAGTTAACAGGGGATAAAAATATCATTAACAGGAACATTGAGGAAATCAACAATGAAAAAGCTGTTTTTTCTTCAAATTACTGAACTCTTAAGGTGCAGTTAGTGATGAAATTGGTGAGAGAAGCATTAAAACTTCTAAAAAATCCCTCATAGACACAGTCATAGTATATACAAGGATGTTAGGGACACAGTCCATAACTGTCTCTGATTTTAAAGCTCTTTTTCTTTGATTTCACAAAATCAAATCAGACTGTATAGGCATTTAATAAAACAGCTTGCAGATTCATATTTAGGCAGTTACTTGATACTGAGTAGGAGAATAAGCAAGGATTTGCCTGCTTTTCGTTCTCTTATGAGCTACTCCCCTTCTTTATCCACGTCCTTCTCTGAATTCATTTTCTTAATTTTTATGAGAAAAAAATGTTATCAATATTTTTGTCTCACTTAGGTATGAAAGTACTTTTTTTTTAAAGATACTATACAATGATACACTTGAATTTAGTAAAATTGTGCTTGGGTTTATTGAAATTTTCAAGTATACCATTAAAAGGTGAAAATATTCTAATATCTACTCACTGGAGTATGGAAAATTATATTATAAGACTTTTTTTAAAAAAATTAAATACTTCTTATGTCATAAACCCTCAAATGTAGATGGGTCTTAAAATGTACAAATTATGATGTTATTTCATTTAGTGCATTATAACACTAATAGGACAAAATGACAAAAAAACCCACATATACACAACTCCATCTATTCATTAGCACTCCACATTAGTAATTCTTAGACTACATTTACCAAAGCTTTTTCTTTTCTCTTTCATTCTCTCCTTATGTTCCATAATATTAAAGCAAGATATATAGTATCGAATGTAAGCCAGCAAAAATCAACAAGTGACTTTTTTTAGTTCAGTTATCTCAAAAACAAATACTAATATTTTCTGTGTTTAAAGAGGTGTTCAGATATTTTAAGTAAAATTTATTACTTGCTCTGGAAGACTGGATAAAAACTGTTTTTAATGATAGATCACCTTTCTTCTATAGGTATGCAGTGGTATTGTAATTTTTATAATTTAAAGAGTTTTAAAAATTAGTGGCATGTCTTTCACAGATTTCTTTTAACATAAGTGCAAATCTTGAACACCATTACAGAACTTCCTGAATTATATAATAATGTTTTATATATATAAATATATATATTAATATACCTATATCATGCCTATTTTAGGGAATAATAGCGATATACTGATACTGAAGATAATATAGGGATGATACATGGATAAGCAATCTAATTTTATACTATTTGCTGTCACTTTATACTTCCTTTGTGTTAAACACTTTGCTTCTAATAATATGGGCAATAAAAGTAAATAAACTGTTTCAAATAAGTGTTTTCATGTTCAAGTACATATAGCACCTGCAGATTTGAGTAAGGATTACCATGTACTTTTACTCCAGTAAGTTATTTAACAATGCTTTGGCTTTTTGACATAAAACTCTGACATTAAAGAGTTGAATGATATTAAATATCATATCACCACTGAAAATGATAGCAGAGTAACCAAAAGTTATCAATCTATGCAGATAGATACACTTGCTCCAAATTATTCAGTAAAATAAAGACATCCTAGCCCTATAAGATAAACCTCAAGAACAAAGTGGTCTTCTTTACGTAACTGGAAATATGATTTTCCCAATGTGCCCAGAGAGAGCTCAGTGATGAAGAATTCTCTCTCGCTGACTTCTCTGAACATTTCTTTTAATTAAATTGGGTACTGAAAAAGTCTACTGTGATTAAAAGCTCAATTAAAAATATATAAGCAAACATATAAAACAAATAAACATAAATTTACTACTAAGACGTGTGCTAAACATAAGAGGGTTATGGAGTCCCCGTAGTTACAGACCAGCTGCCTGGTTGCATATGCACAGTATAGAAATTATCCTCTGTGATGTCCAGATATCATTTCAGGAGTTTAGAAACATTTTTCCCTGTTCAAATTGTTATTTACAGTAAAAAGCTGCTCACTGCAGTTCTTATAACATCATAACATCTGGAACATGCTCTGTGTAGTGCTATGTGGAACATCTGAATGTGTAAAGTCTACTGTGTAAGATGGAGAAAGACATATCCAGGTCAACCTCATCCTATCTCTTCCCACTCTAAAAGAGTGATCAATGCTGAGGGTCTCTCAAGCCATGCTTAAATTTCATGAAAGAACATGCAAGATGAAGTCTTGCTGGAGATCAATTTAAAGGTAAGCAGCAGAGACAGTCAGAGATCTGATTCTCATATGAACATATATTCATGTTCATAAAACTTCAGAGCTTGCTTCTTTTTCGTGTTTCTATTCAACCATTAAACAACTGGATATGTCTTTATAGATATTACAAAAAAATCTAACATCCGATTACACTGAAATTAATAAACATTACAGACTACAGAGGAATCATGGAATAGAAATATTACTATTCAGTAAATTAAGAGTACCAACTAACATAGTTCCCAATCTCCAGTCAAAATATATTGCTTTGGAAGAAGAAACTTTCTTTAGAAAAGAGAACAGGTTCTGCAAACACATAGTTGAGAATGATTGGATTTGTCAAAAGTAAATCCTTTGGGCTATCAGTGACAGGATATCTTTGATATAAATATCAATTACATGAGTTGCACATCACACGCACTAAAACACATTAAAGACACGTAGCTATCAGATTTCATTAACTACGAAAGACTTTGAACTAATTTATCAGATTCTTAGCCATGTGTTCTGGGCATAAAGAGTTAATATGGGCAGAGACTGACCCTATTTTTTTTCTCTGCTTTTCACAGGCTTGAGTTCTTTGAGAATAGCATTATTTCCATTGCAAATTAGAGCAGTCTAGATGTCTAGTTGCAAGTCAAATCCCTTTCCATTTTCCTTTGACATCTTTTTAATACCTTTAATATTAACTGAACAGAAAGGAAGATAGATTATTTCAAATCCCTTCCTCCAGCGTTACATAATATTTTTACAATAGTGCTGCTGGCCAAGAGTTGTAGGAAGACATAGACTTTGATGAGTCATTAGAGCAGGCAGGATTCATAAGACATTTCTCAAAAGCAGATCACCTGCAGAGAGTGAATAATATGTTGGGAAAGACTGCCAGGAATAATAAAAAGCAAAAGAGCAAAATGGACAAGGCTGAAAATCATAGTGAATTATCTTGAGGATCACGAGGAAGTGAGAAGTATCTGATGATGTTCTAAAATAGGGTTTGATATACAGATAGATACCAATATTTTACAGATACAGGGTACAGTATTCATTCATCTCAAACAATATAGACTCCTCTCTTGGGCTGTGAAATTGCTCCATATGAAACCTAATACCAGGGAAAGACCTTCACCAACTAACCCTAGAATTTGAGGCCCCAACCTGATTGCATTGCATGTCCATACTATAAATTTGTTTCTAATGTCTCTGATTCTAAAGCTATCTGAAAGGCCCATTGACAATAGCATCTACCATAATAGTGGAAAATCACTTGGATTTGGGACATCTATTAATAATGAAAAGAAAATTACATTTTTACAAATAAGCAGCACTGTATGGTACATAATCATATCTTGAAAGCTGTTACTAGCACTACACCAAAATTATAAATGAAAGTTTTATTGCTCAATGCTTGATTTGTTAAAAAAACTAGGCAACCAAGAGAAATATGCTAGTCTTGATTTTTCAGGCAAAGGTCAATTATCTTGTTGCAAATTCTTCTCTGCTTTTGAAAGAGCAGTAATAGATGACATCAGTAACACAGTTGACATCAGTAGGGAATTTACCCAAGGATTTCAAAGTTCTTCATCTAAAGTGTATTTTTTAATTACAGAGTTCAATGACTTGAAGTAACTAATATAGATTTCACTTCGCGTTTCTACATTACAGACAATATGATACTTTCTAATTTTAAAGACATAGATTTACTATTTCTTGATGACGAGGGTCGGTAAGCCTCGTTCGCTAGCTGGACTGACCTGCCCCAGGGCCATAGAGCAGACACCAATATAAGGATGCAGGAAATGGCATTTATTGCTTTGTTCAGTCTGCATATATATTCCAGAAAAAAAATGTGTAAGCTCACCTACTGCCCAGACTAATTTCTACTTTATTGCCTTGTATGGCATGGGGTTATCAGTAAGCTAATTAATTATGATCCTAACTTCCCGTGACATCATGAGATCTTCCGAATGCCATGCCCTATGTTCTATGTCCTGTGCTATACTACATCATCTACTTAGGCTAAGCTCTCTACTTTATTAAGCCCTAAAAAGCAGGACAAATTCCCACAACTATTATTAAATGTTTTTGTATAGACATCACTGGAAATACTCACAGAAACAAGGTGCTAAAAGTGACAGTGATTTAACTGGAAGTGACCTATCCCTTAAGAGAAAACCAGGATCTACTTATGTGCCCCCTGATATCTCTGCACATGAGCAGTTTCTGCACATCATCTGACATGCTTTGGTCCTTAGTCAACTTTTATCCCATGTATGTATTTAAAATATTCTATCATATAAGAATGTCTTTATGCTACACAATTTGTTGTGAACAGATATTTGTAAGGCATTCACTTTGGATACCTGAGGCTGCCTAGTCAAATTAGACATCCAAAGTTCTGTAAGAATTGTTTTAAAGAATACATAACGAGTGAATAAAGTCTGTTTATTATTGTGTATATCATGATAAAATAGATTTCCTGAAGTCAATATCAATTACAGCATATCACAGGATTCAAGCACTTCAGAAAAAAAAGAGAGAGAGAGAGAGAGAGAGAAAGGTTGAATATCTATTTTGAAATTCTAAATGTACGAGATCTATCTTTCCAATTTTATTCTTGGTGACCAAGAGACAATTACTTGAAACAAAAATCTTCCTCTTTTGCTAAGATTCTAAGTACAGATGAAAGAGTTAGTTAAGATTAAGAGCAAGCTTTTTTTTCAGGGCATATTACTACCATTTGCTTTAAAACTAATGATATTAGAAACGTGTGCTGCAATTAGATATTTCCTGTTCATGAAACATATATAATTAAAGAGAGAAAAGATATTTAGCAGCTGCCAGATGTTCTTTTTGTTTATACATTGCACACTCTATACAGAATGAGAGGAATATGTTATTTAGTCCTTTTATAAACTTTAAGAATTTTGAAGCATTGTCTCCATAATGATAATCATCTCATGGCCACAGGACTACACAATACTCTATCCTCTGATGCCTCACACTACTATACTTTAAGCATTATGCAAAAATGTATGTCTTATTATTTAGCAAATTGGTTGCATAAGGCACTGTGTTTATGAAGGATTATAAGGGATTGCAAAGACCTTAACAAAATAGAAATACTTTTTACTGAAAACTGTATAGACACTCAGAAAAAATAGCATGTACAGTTGTATTAAATACAGAAAGATGTGCCAAGTTACCAGAAACAAACTGTTTAGTATAAGAGGCCATACTATTAGAAAATCTAAAGCTAGAATGCTTTACAAATGTGTTCTTTACAAATGTAAAGTCTTGATGTCCTCCCGATTATTTTGCTTTGACTGTGAGTAACTTTCCTGCAAGCTTTCACAGAAAGGTCTCAAAAATCCAAGCTGCTTCATTCTACGAAACCTTAAATCTTGTCTTGTGGAGCTTTGTCAGTCCATTACCTTCCTTCTCCTGTAAGAGAAGTTACGGGAAAATATCATGGGATTTGAAAAGAAAAAGCAGAACAATGGAAATACTTGATGAGAAGAACATGTTCATGACATTTAAGTGTGGTGATGGTGGAAATAACAGTGAGGGTCTACATTAATTTGAAAAGAAATACTGAAAGCTGTTAAAAGCAATTCAGCTGCTAGACAAATGGCCTTTTCTTCACGAAATATCTTTTTTGACTAGAGCTACAGCTGACTGAGATAAAAAACATTATACTAAATGATTAGGCAGTATACAGCTTTTTTTACCTGGAGTGTGTACGAATGGACAAATTTTGTCATTTTCTGATCTTAGTCTATTTTACACACATTAAATAAACAATATTCAATAAGTAGGTCCATATTTCAACTGAAGAAAAGTTAAAACAGTAACAGAACAGGTGGGACATTCAGTATCTGTCTCAGAGATTAGCTCTGCAGTTTTAAAAAAAGTCCTAAAAAAGAACAGCTGGATCACAGAAACAAGTAATTAAGTTAGGCATAAGAACCAAAAACATAAATGCCTGTCTGGTCTTTCTTTTTTCCCCTAAAAAAAACCCACTTCTATCACATTTATGTAAATATTTCATTGAGACAAACAAAATGTTTTGGTGGGGGATGTACATATGCACCCACATAACAAAAAAGGAGGATGTCTTTCATCAAATCAGTAGTTTAGTGACCAGGCTACTGGAGTGTAAGATAGTTGGATTTCTTCCTGTTAGCTGTCTGAAGCAATCTGAACCTAAGTCCTGAAATTTCCCAACTACCATTTCATTTTCTCACTTATTTCCTAGTCACTTATGAGTTAGCAAACTCTGCTAAATTCTCTCTTTTTTATATATAGCATTGATTTTTTAACCAAACTAATTTATTGATTTTAATGAGAAATCACGAAGGTTTGGGCTGTCCTCTCTTTCATAAAATCTTTAGTTGTGGTTTGGTTTAGTTGTGGTGGAAATATTTTCAAGTTCTATTTAGTCTGGTTTTTTTTTTTTTTGTGGTTTATGACGTAATTTAAATAGATGTTGTTCATTATTAAGTTCATAGTGTAGGTAACTTTTACAGCAGTTAGCCTTTGGGAGTTTAATGAAGGTAAAATTTTATTTTCTTTGTTAATTTACACTGTGGAATGAAGCATAGTTAAAAACTGTATCATACCATAGTACAAGGTCTGATAGTCCTATACCTTCTCTTCTTGGGTCAAAATAAAAAATCTTTTTGGTTAAAAAATGATTTATAATGACTCAGGAGTGGTAATTATGTCCATAATCCTATTAGATTCCAGAAAGCCTTTAATCATATGCTGGACTCAATTTGTTTTCAGAAAGGTTAACATTAACCTAACTTTATCTTAATGTTAAGTGCATCATTAAATCATGCATATATTTTACATTAGACATGCTTAAATGGTAAGATGCATAGAAATGAGCTGCTGGGATAAAGTCTTAACTTTATGCAGTCAGTGAAGATTTGGGAAGTGGAGTACATAACCTCCTAGACTTGTGATTTAATTAACCTTTCAAATACAGTTTGTTTTAATGTGAACAATTCCGTTTAATTAAAATATTGATTGGTAAATTTCTGATGGAATATTCTAGCTCGCAGTGAGATAATAAAAATAATTTTACAAAAAAGATAAGAAAGAGGATTTCATTCACTGATATAACAAAGTGTAGGAAATATTCCAATTTCATATCAGCATGTCTAGAAGATCCTGCTACAAGTACTTATACTTAGGATTCTACATTAAAACTAATAATTCTTTACAGAATTTGACAAAATACATGTATTCATCTTTATTCACATAATAAGTGCAAATATTCCTATATATTAATATCATCTGGTCCTCTTTTCTGTTTAAGAATCATAGAATTATAGAATCCTTAAGGTTGGAAGGGACCTTTAGAGATCATCTAGTCCAACACCCCTGTAGGGTCACCTAGCGCATGCAGCACAGGATTGCATCCAAGTGGATCTTGAATATCTCTAGAGAAGGAAATTACACGTCTTCTCTTGGCTACCTCTTCCGGTGCTCTATCACCCTCACTGATGAGAATTTTTTCCTTAAGTTTCTGTAGAACTTTTGATGCTTTAGTTTATGGCTGCTTCCTCTAGTCCTATCGCTGTCCACTACTGAAAAGAGGCCAACTCCATCCTCCTCACTGCCTCCCTGAGGTATTTATAGACACTCCTCAGCCTTCTCTTCTCCAGGCTGAACAGGCCCTGTTCTCAGCCTTTCCTCATAGGGCAGATGCTCCAGGCCCCTAATCATCCTTGTAGCCCTGCGCTGGACTCTCTCCAACAGCTCCAAATTCCTCCTGTATTGGGGAGCACAGAACTGGACACAGTACTCCAGATGTGACCTCACCAGGGCTGAGTAGAGGAGGGTGATAACCTCTCGTAACCTGCTGGAAATGTTCTTCTTAATGAACCCTAGGATCCCACTGGCCTTCCATGAGGCACACTGCTGCCTCATGGTCAAGTTGTCATTCACTATCATGCCCAGGTCCCTCTCTACAGAGCTGCTCACCAGAAGGTCTGTCCCCAACCTGTACTGGTAAATGTACATTATTCCTTACAATACAATTGATATGTAATTGCATTTAACTATTCCACTTTAATGGTTACATACATTCTCTTAATTTAAAAATACAACTTAATCTTACAGTGATATTGCATACAATTACATCTTTATGTAAGATGGAGATTCTTCCTAATGTCTTTATATTGGAATGAAAAACTCATACAAATATGAAGGAGAAAGGCATTAGATGTTCTATGTTGCAAGGGTACTACAAAGAGCACATCTTCCCTCCTAAAGTCCTACAATTTTCATGCTTAACTTATTCTTGGTGAGGATCACCTATAACTACCAATGAATTACCCTAAAAAATGATGTTCAGAGCAGATAGGATCAATACTCACTTGTTAGTCAGATCTGGAAACAGAGACTAGCATTTCAGATCTATTTTAAAGATATATTTCAGATTGGAACGGGAAAAGTACTCTAAGTGAATTTTTAATCTTTAAATGCATTTTAATTTCTCTTTCAACTATTAAACCATTGAAGGAATATCTCCTTTGAAATAAAAATATTCATAACCCGATTCAAGGATAAAAGAAAGGAAACATAAAGGTTGAAGAAAAAATCCTGATATTCACAGTTTTGATGGATCCTTTTCTGGTTTTATCCATGTGTAGAGGTGTGTATTTATTTTCAATGTGTAACTGCATATATTTGGCAGTTGTGAGTTTGGAAAAAATATCACAAAGAACTACGCAATAGCGTACTATTAAATAAGAAGCTATGAAAATCCAGGGTTTTGGGATCTCTACCAAAATGAACTGAATGTCTGAAAAAATTCTCTGGGGACAGCTATAGGTTGGAAGTAAAAGAATATATGAATAAACTATATATATATATTTCATTCTATTATATCCCATGCCATTTCCTGACTTACTCTTCTCAAACAAACAAACAAAATATAGTTGAGATAGATAGACTAGAAGATTATAGTAGGGTTACTAGATAAGCACTATGGTGGATAT
>JAUBOD010000971.1:6532886-6557164 GCA_032353885.1 Nothura maculosa | reverse complement strand
GTATTTATACATGTTAATAAGATCCCCTCTCAGCCTTCTCTAAGCTGAACAGGCCCAACTCACGCAGTCTCTCCTCAAACGAGCGATGTTCCAGTCCCTTAATCATCTTTGCTGCCCTTCACTGGACCCTCTCTAGAAACTCCATGTCCCTCTTATACTGGGGAGCCCAGAACTGCACACAGTACTCTAGGTGCAGCCTCACCAGAGCTGATAATTGCACCCATTTACACCTTGACAAATCTTAGCTTTGCTTCTGTCTCACCTCTCTGACTCTTTCTGTGACTCAACAAGGCAGAAATTATTCCAATTCAAGATTTTTTTCAGTGCCCAAGAGCTGCCTAGAATAGGCTGGACATTACCACTGGGAATCAACAAGAAATAGCAAGGGAGTCTTAAGGTTTTGAATTTCTGTGTTTGTTATTCATTTACGTGATCAAGTTAAGAGGAAAAACCTTTTAACATGTGGGCAGGCTCTTTGCTAGCTGGAATGCTCAGATGAGAATGAATACTGAAGAGATACAGAAATCCATGGCTTTTGACAGTTACGTGAAACCATCATTTTCTAAGAGGAACTTTACTTTGTAATGACTTCCACTCATATTGACTAATGTATTTTTTCTTCTAAAAAATATCCTTTCATACATAATATGTGCAGTACAGCACTAGCCAAAGGAAAAGAGATAGCATTAACAAGTACAGGCTGGCATTTTAGCCACAATTTCACATAGACCTCCTCTGAGTGAGAATAAAAAACTGCTATTGGTAAGGATAGACAGAGAGATAACAAATAAATCTGCTCTGCATTATCATCACTGGAAAAACTGAATTCCTACTGGCCCAGCAAAAAATGGAAAAAGAAATGTTTTGTAAGTATATATGTATATAGACATATATGCACAAAAAAAAAAGAAGGGTTATGACCATGTTTGGGAAAAAAAAAGGAAAATGAATAAATATGACATATCTGGTCTCCAGACTACCTGATCTTTATATATCCCCTTCACTGGTCCTATATTCTACTTTAATTGTAAACAGTATAACCTTTGTGGTATCAAGGATTTGGAACAGGCTGCCCAGGGAGGTTGTGGAGTCTCCTTCTCTGGAGGTCTTCAAAACCTGCCTGGATGCCGGCCTGTGCCACATGCTCTAGGTGTGCCTGCTGGAGCGGGAAGGTTGGACTTGATGATTTCTAGAGGTCCGTTTTCAACCTTGAAGATTCTGTGATTCTGTGAAGGATAAGCAAACTATGTCAGTCAGTCATTAATCTCTACAAAAGCTCTGCAACTCAGTAATTACTGAACACTAATGTTATACAATTCTTTACTTTAAATAACACTAATGTTGTGACACAAATCCATAAAACCCAGGAAATTACAAGTTAAGAGTGATAATAGGCCCTTAACTCACATTACTATGAAGAATTTAAAATGATATGAATTAAAGAAGTGGTGACATCTTTAAAGCCATTTTTCTCCAGTTTAAGTGCTTATTTTTTCACCACTATTGATTTCTTGAGACTATTTCCAAATAAAACATTCTTTGTTTTGAACATGTAAAGCATATTTTTTCTTGCGCAAAAAATGTCAAACTCAGTCCTCTTGCAGATTTTGAATAATAATGAAAAATAAAATGTTTTTGTTATAACCTTCCTACTTATTTTACATAACACAGTGATTTCAAAATATAGGAAAAAATAATACTGTAGATTCATTCTTTCATAATGGATGCTTCGATATTTAAGTATTGCTGTAATGAAGAATAGGGATTCTAAGACAAGACAATGAAAACTCAGAAAAATATGTCTTGCTGCCTATCAGTAGTAATTGAAATTGTAATTACAATCATCAGCAAATTCTTTACATATATTATGTTAGGCTTAGAGCCTTAAATTGGCTATAGGATTCATTGAGAGCTAGGCATTGTAGAGATATATGAGAGATTTTTTCTTTCCTAGAAAGATTACAGTACAAGCTGAAGAATCATATAAAGAGGAAAAGGAAACTTTCATTCTGGTACAGGATTTTGATTTCTCCGGTGTCACAAAATGTGAAAGAAATGATACTTGCATTTGTAAACAATAGCTCAAGTGTACTAATTGTCAAGTGTCAAGAGGATAGAGGTGAAAAATAAACCTGGAAATCTTAATGCAATTAGTGCTGTTTTAGTCTGAGGAATGATGGGAGAATGAAATAATAACAGAACTCAAGCACATGAAAGGCTTCCACAAAATATAAAAAGAAAGGAAACAATGTTTTCCATGATTACTTAAATATCTCTTCACTCCTGTAGCTCTACAGCCATAGTAAACTAAGCCATGGCACTCAGATATTCTGAGTGTCAACTCTGCTAAGTACAAGTCTACTGGATCACAACTTTTCTTTTAAAACCTTCTGTGAAAGGAAAGAATAATTAGTATTTATCCTATAGTATCTGAACAGTTCAAATCAGATTATGTACATAGAAATAAAGATATACAGTCAAATCCTGTGTATCTCAAGCATCCTAACTTGTCTTTCAATTCACAACATAGTCAGGACTTCTACTCTGGCAATGTCTTTGTCATGGTGCCCTCAAATTTTACTAAGATTTGTTAATGATAGGCACGTTATTACAACAAGTCCTTTAAAAAAATAATTCTTTTGGTTTGTTGTGAGAATTCATGGCTAGTCCAATATTGTCTCTTTAGTTTCAATAGCTTTTTATTTTGTCATGTCTGCCTACTGTGTGATGACAGTAATCGTATCCATTCTTAACTTCTTTTATTTCTCTAGATTGAGAAACACAATCTCTTTAATTTCTTCTTAATGAGAGAGTGTAATGAGCTTTCTGTTCCCTTAGTCAATCTCTGCTCTTGTTTCAATCATAAAAAGAATATTGTACCTGAGGAAGTCAAACACTGAGGAAAGTACAAAGTTTGCTGGGATAAGTGGCCTAGCTTCATCGCTGTTGTCACTATAAAGCCTGTAAGTTTGTGCTGGTGGTTAAAAAAGTCATTGTAACAGTTGCTACAAGGAACTGAAAAAAAAACGAGTTTAGTGCCTTGGACACTAAAACGCTAGGGAACCTCAGCATGTGTGCACTGCTGAAAACTCTTCCAATCATCACTGGTATGTAAATGGGAGATTTTCATTAGTAGTTGATTGGAATACTAATATTCATAACTGGGACCACAAGAAATGAAACAAAGAAAAAATCTACTATATTCTCTACTGATTGATACTTTATTAGAAATTTATCTTTCTTCTGATTTTTTTTGCTTGAGAAGAAACTTATGCTGACTTTTTACTCTCCTACTACGTTTCTGTTAAGATAAAAAGATGCAGTTAATTCAATTTTTTATTATGACTTTTTTGGACAATAAATCAATTTTGGATATGAATTGGGATATCATAGAAGATACCAGTAATTTGTAACATTTTCTGAGGCTTGAATAAAAGGCTTTTACAAAACTGACAAATTATTTTTATCTATGTAGCCTGATAGTCAAACTAACGTAACTAATATAACTAACATAACTAACCAACATTTCAGATTCAATTATTGTGACAGAATTTATGGGGTAAAATTAATTGCAATTTAAAAGTTAAAATTTAGAAGAAAGCTAAAATGAGAGAAACTGTACTGATATAGAAAAGAAATATATAGAAACATAGTGAACTGACTATAATGAATATTCTGAGAAGCACTCTATGACATAAAAAAGGTAGTTTAGATTTTAAATGAGTGTAATGTGAAGAAGAATTATATGCTTTGTATCTATAAACCTTTAAAAAGGTTTTATTTTTTCCATTGGGAAATCACTTAGGACAAAGGATATAAAAAGGATACTAAATAAATGTATTTTTTCATTATTGGATAAATTCATAATTAAAATATAAGACAAGATTTGAAACTACTATGAAAATTAATTTCCATGTGTTGCATTAGTGATATGCTCCAAATTCAGTTGTTTATTGTCTCATTTATTCTTAGACAAAAATAAGGAACTATATGACGTATCTAAGTATTTATTTGATTTCTTTCTCCCCTATAAGAGAATCTGGAATATTGTTCTATCTCAGATAACATGTGTGAATAACAAGACAATAGTTTAGGAGAAAATGAAAAGGTATTGCTAAATCCAATTGAGGAAGTTCTTAAAAAGGAAAACTTAATGTAGATATTGAGCCTGAATAGTCCTTTGAAGTGTCTCATTATTTGGATTTAAGTTACAACATTATGAAAACAGAAAAGTTATTTAAAAAAGAATATAGATATGCTTTCTATTATATCAAATATCATGTTAGCTATATGTCTACCCTGGTAGATCTGATCGCCCTCCTAGGAGGAAATTGAGTTCTTGAATAGTATGATCAGCAATAAGCTCGACTCTGGCATTATTGGATTCACAAATAGTCAGCTTGTTTGGAATTGCCTTCCAAACATGTAGCTGAGTTCATGAATAGCATGATTTATTCAACATTTACAAAGCAGGTTTCGGATGTCAGTACAGCAAATTCTCTATAACAGCATGGGATTTTTTAAGTAACAAATACACAGGCATCACTCATGCCAGAAGATGAGAGAGGGCTCTCAGTCTTGAGTCACCTGAAGTAGTGTCCCAGCTCGAGGGGAGGAAAGGAGGGTCAGCCCCTCAACTGATTCAAAATTTACAATGGAATCTTCCCTCTCACTTCTGAGTCTCCTCAGGCAGTGTCAAAGAAGTTCAGCCCATTGACTGACCCAGAAGATATGATGCACACTTCCCTCCTCTAACTTCTGTGGTTGTACCTTGGAGGTAGGTAACTTTTGGGATGGAGGTGTTTACTGGCATTTTAAAGAGCTTAAAGGAGCAATGTTCAACTGAAAGGAGTGATTTGCTACCCTTGCTTGCTCAGTACCAGACCTCTTATTGTGTATCTCCCACTGGACAGCTACCAGTGTGGCTTATCAGTGGCCCAGCACAAGGAGTGTAAGAGTCTTCACTCCGTTCTACCCTCTGTTACTCCTCTCTGCAGCTGTAAGGAGGGTAGATTGTGCAACCCAGAGAACCGTGGAGGAGCAGAGTCTGTGGATACCAACCATCCTGGAAGTGGCAACTGTGTCTTACCCCAAGCGAGATTCTTGCCCAAAGTTATGTCATGCCCTGTTTCTTCTCTAAAAAGTTCCCCCTTTTAAAGCAATTCTTCTACAGTAGGGTGGGGAAAAAATAAGCAACATTAAATCAGATGAGTAAATCTTCAATTGTAGGTTGTAATCTTCAAAAAAAATAGTGTAATTCAGCCTTATAGTAAATACATGAATATTCCTTTACTTTTTACTTTTCTTGTGTTAATGGTTATCAACTGATACAATTTAGAATTCATCACCACTCAGAAATAGATAAAATAGCAAAATGTTTTTTTTTCTCCCAATCATATTCATAGTTCATACATATTTCAACACACATTTATACTCTGCTTAGCCAAGAGAACATTTATTTTCAAACAGAACTTTGTTTATCTTGTATCATGTACAGAATTCTAGGACCAGGTTATACATAAAAAGTCAGAGACTTAACACAACTCAGTCATGTGAAGAATTTGTTATCCTTCCACAGGGCCTTTAAAATCAGAGTTCTCTGATTAATTTCCATGTTTCATGAATTATTCATAATTCAATCGTTAACAACCAAATACAGACAATTCTGAATCTAGACCAATATTATGGAATTCATTAACTAATCCAACAATGTAATACAAATTCAAAGCTCCAAGAAATAAAGTAACCAATATAGAATTTTTCTATTTTGCATCTGTTTTCCTTATTTTGCCAGTGGGTTTGCACCATTAATAAAATTGAAAACTTGTTATATGCTTTTTTTTTTGAAATCACACAGATAGATTTTTGAATGTTATATCTGAAACTCTTGCTGAATATATTGCTTGAATTAAATCAATAGTATCTTTTATGTACTATTTTTAGCTCTAATTTCACATACATTTTACCGTTTTTCCTTTAGCCTGTGCTATTCTTTTTGTTTAGTAGTGTAGTTGCTATTTAGATAGACAGTATACGTGTGATAAAAATGCACTTAATTACAAAAATATATTTAGTGTTCTAATGGCTTAAATGATTTCAAGACAGTGCAGAGAGTCTCCAATTAGCTTTACGTCATGTGATTCTAAACGAAGGACACTATGGAACTAATTTATCCTATTCCTTTTTAGGAATAGTGGCTTACAGATAGCTCCATGCTGCTGCAGGAAGTGTGCACACCAGCGCATGAGCCAACTGCTTTCTGGGGAATTTGCATCAGTATAACTTAACTGCAAAGGTCAAACTTTTTTTTTTTTTGGTAAAGTTAAGTATGTGCATTTTTAATTTAACTGACCTTGGCAAAGGTTAAGTTGGCTATTAGGAGAAATTTGAGCATCAGAGAGAAAAGATTCTGAAACAGGTTTTCATCAGCAGGGGAAGAAATCTACATCATTATAAAAAGGACTTTAATACATTTAGAAGTATGACTATGGTATAGATATTAAGGCAGGAAAAGTCTAAACCTAGTAGTCCAGTAAGTGGCATCTGTATTATGTTAGTAATAACATATTCAGCTTAATAGTTTAATAACTAAGTATCAGATCAATACACCTACATCGTAACTAGAGAACCTGCCTGCAACAGCTAAGAGTTCAGTATTTTCAGACTCTCATGGAAGATTCAACTTTAAGCTTGTTCTCATATCTCTTATGTCTAAGGCCTGAAGCTGTTTGGGAAGGTAACTGTGCCCTCCACTAGACTTAAGACTAGTAAAATTAAAAAGTTATCCTCCTCCCCTTTTCTTGTTTTAGCATGCGAGAAAAATAACTTTGTGTGAGAAGTGGATCAGAGCCATAAGATAAAACATGCATATTCACATGGTAATCAGCTTCATCAGGTCCTTCTCTTCCAGAGCATAAATCTTTGTTTTGCCCTAAGCATTAAATATCTCAGGCACTTCTCCTTACTCAAAAGCTAATGGGAATAACCAACTAATTTTCTTATTCTGAAAGAATCTAGCTGTAAAATATTATTTTAGCTCCTGCTGTATTAAACATCATCTCTAACCACAATCACAATTATTACCCTCAATTCAGTAGAGATATCAAGTGTGCATTACAGCTAAGACTCATTCAGTTTCCTATTCAAGAAAGAGTAACAATGCATTAAGGAAGTAACAAGCTGGCATACTCTAAAGATAAATTGTGCATCATAATTTATTTTCTTAATTCTGATCCCATTTCTTATCCTAGATTTAATCATCGGACAGATACATACACCTACCCAGAATATTATCCACAAATTATTCAACTAGAACATGATAACACGAGAGGCTCAATGCAGACAAGCAATGAATTGTTCACATTAGTCCCTCCTAATTCATCATATCTTAATTTCATGCTAACTCTCATAGCCCAAGTCTACAGCTTCAGCACTATCAAAATCAGATAGGATCCTTTTTCTTACATCTAACCAACAGGAATTTGTGAAACATTATATTTCAAATCCTGATCCTAATCTAACTACAGAAAATCATCTAGATCTTCAACCATAACCCTGTCAAGGTTTATTTACAAAATCATTGACTTCAGAGTATCTCCTCTGTTAACTATTTTCTCCCTATGTTACCTAATTTAGGTATATTAATTTTTGACAGCAGTCTACATTTTAGGCTCCAATCTCTAACTTAATCTTACTTGTAACTCAGCAATCTCTTCAGCATTTAGAATGAGTCAAACTCTATTGTGACCATCCTCTTTTATTCCTTTAAAAACCCACTAAAGGTTATTCTCATGCTAGATAAAAAAATTCCACATTAGAAATTTATTATATAGGAAATTTCCCTCCCATTTTGAAAACTAGGATATTCCCAGTGTTTTTTTTTTTCATTTGATTTATAAAATAAAGAAGGAATTAGAGTGATTTACTTAATCTCTTTTAGTACCTTAATTGCTACTCTAGTGTCTCTACTATTTTTCTATAGTTAAAGATTTTGAAAACATTTCAAGACTGGAAAGGAAAACTTTTGAAACTTTTACAGGTTTTGTGGGAATAAGATAATTGTTCCTGCCCTGATATTTTTGACATATTGCATTCTTGGGTATAAACCTGTTTCAATACTAGTTTCATGAAAGCTTTTTCTACATCTCTCATCCTCAAAAGATGTTAGAGATATGTATGTAAAATTTCATAATAATATTAAATTTGCTCTTCCTAAGACAGGGACTAAAATAGTCCTATTTTATGAACAAGGAATGAAACTCACACACACATATATATAATACTATACAGTAAATTGCAAGAGTTTTGCTAAAATAAAATTACAATTTATCATCACAGCTAATATTTTCCCATTGTTAATAATATGATAATGCAATATACTTTTTATTTATAGCACAAAAGAAGTATGAAATGACTCTATAAATATATTTATTGGTCAACTCTACATTTTAGGAGTTTGTATTTGAACACTAAGAAACAGTGCATGCGTATTTTGCTGAACTTTTTGCTTAGACTGTTTCAAATAAGTACATTCAATTAAAATTTATTGCCAAAATCTACTACACAATTTTGTTTACATAGAAATATATGAGCAGGAAAATTGATATAAAAGCACTTCTACAAAGTGTATTCTGATGTTGACACTGTAAAATATTACCAAGGGAGACTACAAAAAAATAGGATTTATTTTATTTAGTCACATATTTTTGACTGCTGTTTATCTGGTGAGTTTATAAACCATTTCCCTAGGTATTTCTTTTCCTGATTAAACAAAATATTCCTGCTTGATTTTATGTAGGACACACTCAGAAACAGGATTCTACTTAGGAGACTCGTTATGAAATATCATTCACAGACAGGGAATAATAAATCATGGTCTTTTTTTTATTTTTGCAGTATCGACCAAGATCTATCTACCAATAATTTATTCACTGACTCTCCAATCATAACCTTACTTCTAACCACAACAATGACATCCTATTCCTTAACATATTCCATCCTTTTCTAAAGATAAGTGGAGTAAAAGAGATGGTCTTGCTTTTTGGCTATCAATGAAATAAATTGCTCTTTATCTTTTTAATATTTAGCTACCTTTTCATAGAACATATTGGAATCTCACTTTTAAGCAACATCAAAAGAATACAACTTGAAGCAGCACTAGTTATAAGGCTTTGGAACTGCACTGGAGAACAGGATAATTTATAAAGCGTAGATGATATATTCTGTAGGACAGTCATTTCCCTCAATTTATTTTCTCAGATATTAAATCCATTTCTATGACAATTTTTTTTATCAGTGATATTTGGCTAGTATTGGTGATGGATGGTGCTATAAGGAATCCTGAGCTCTTTCAGTCACTTGCTGAAAATGTCTTGATAAAGTCAGCACCCAAAGATAACTAGAAAAAAAAGCTATTTGATCTTATGTTGCAATTGACATTTGTTTGATGTGTACTCATGAGATATTGTTGAGTTTATCTGAAAAATCAAAAATGTGCACACACACACACACACAAAACCCTCTGACAAATAGCTGATAATAAAGATCACTGCACATTTCATTAGAAACTATAATTTTGTTTTTCTTCAAATATGAAGAACAATACAAAAGTTTTAACAAATATTTCAAAAATAATATGCTTTTTCACATTATATTGGTGCACACATGTGATTGTGTACACATGAATATAAAAAATGAATTTCATCAGAATAGTTAGCATCAAAAGTAGAATTTTTTGAACTAAATTCTGTTTTTGAAAGCTATTATTTAATATATTTGTCTTACTACCTGATCCTATCCTTAATATACTTTTTAAATTAATTTGCAGTACAATGACATTAGTCTTCTAACTTCAGTGACACATAAAGGTTCCTGATAAATGGCAAGAAAGCCTATTATGATGAACATAATAACGGATTGAATTTCTATTTTGTGGTACCATATCTTTTTGAAAGTATATGTCTCTTTCCAGCTCTGGCTCTACATTTTTTATAGTAATAACCCTCACTCACACAATACTGTATATTTTGCAATGCAGTATATTTTACATGTAGCCTGTATCACTTGGGAAGAAAACAGCAAACACCACCAAAAGACGGTATAAAAGTTCTATCTATCTACTTTGGCATTGTATCAACTGCCAAAGACTTTTCAAGAAGAATGGATATATTAGTAAGGATGCAAGATCACCTTTGCAAAATGGTACCTCAGCAGCAGCTATATCATTATTTACCTCAGACTCTAAATGTGCAAATTCCTGGGACAAGTTCTGTTGGTATCTCTTCTAGTTTGCAAGGTCTTTCTCCACTGTCAGCTTCTCCCCTTCTATTCTTACAGCACTGAAAACAAAACTCATAATCATATTATATTACAAAGTAGTCAGAAATATAATGGGAAAGTTATGCAATCTGCTCTCCTCCTCCAGATTGTTTTGATTCTCTTTCTATGTAAGAAACTGTGAGCTATGCTCACATGTTCTCCATGTTTATAGAAATTAGTCCAGAAAAAAAGTCTACTCTATTAACCAAGAAGGCAAGACTTCACATCAAAAAGCAACCATCTTGAATTTTGTTTGATTGTCTTCTATCAGAAGAAGATAATTGGATTTTTTAAATGTATATATGAATTCTTTATAATTTTAGGGATACATCTCTGTTGTATTGTGCTGATGAGCTTGATTTCCAAGTTTTCACCTCAGTCTTTGACTTTTATCTGACTACATGTACAGAACTTTAGGAAGAGGTGGCTTGTTTTTATATTTGTGTTGAAAGTCATTATTCACTCAATCAGTGTCAAAGTCAACCTGTCTTATGACTGATGATGAAATAGTAGAGCTGCACAGGAATGGAGATTAATACACTAACATCAAATTAGACAACAGTTATATTTACATTTTTTTTTATGATACCATCTAATGATATGGACTAGTAGTATGTAAAGAGAGCCTCTAAAATTGTTAGCTTTTCTTCAGGACAGTAGAGTAGATTACAGAAGTTCTAACTGTTGTGAGCAGGAAACTGCTTTGATCTTTTCTTCTCTTCTATTTCCAGTGTATGTGCAAATGTTTCTTGCTCATTTCAAGCTTGTCTTCTGTGACTGAAAGGTAATAATATTTTTGGCATTTACTGGTTGTGGAATAGCTATTGTGAAGAGCACACAAGCTGATTAATAGCCTTTGAGTGCATATGCTTTTCTACTTTCTTGAGTAATTGTTTTTAGTGCTAACAGTAATACTTCAGAAATTCAATTTTCATACAAAAGAACCAGAATTTTTTCTCTGTGCACTCCCTTATAATAAATTGTATAGGCGATACAAAACCTCATATCAAATGTATTTAAAAAAAAAAGTTTTAATATTTGGATCATGAAGTATCCTCTCATTTGCAGTTAATAAGTTTTGTCAATTAGTTTAAGGCCCTGAACTAAAAAGGGACTCTCTCTGTATAGGTAAGATACTTTAAAAACAAAATGAGTGAGTTCAACTGGATTTGAATTTGGCTTTTTATTAAAATCACAGTTTTATTTTCTTCCTTTGTGCTCATCTTCACTTGGACTCCTATCCCACAATAGGTTGGTATGAAACAAAAGCCTGTAACTAACAAGAAGTTTCTCCAAGGGAAAGTGTCAGTAGCATTATAAGCCTGAGATATTTTATCACAAACATAAGCTAGTAACAAAAAATTTTGACACTTACATTAGAAAAAGAAAAGGTCACTCAGTTCTGCCATAGTTTATAGCTAGGATTGCTGCCAGCTGTCAGTTTACAAAGATTATCCCTGGTGTATTCTATGTGTATGTGTGCCTGTGTGTGTATTAAAGAGATTACAATACATATTTGTGTAAAGACATGTTTTAACAAGCACTGAATGTTTTAAGAAAATGTGGAATGAATACTAAATAAATTATGTTGGTCAGAATTACTGTTTTTTGTTCTTTATTTGGATTACTCAGACATTGTCTTGCACCTCTCAGATTAATGAAATTTCTGAAAGTTTTCTCAAAGCCTTTCGACCTCAGTCCAGAAACATTTTGTAGCAGCCAATGATATTTTTATATGTCTATAGTTCTAGTTATCCTCTTTAAAGATATATGATTTCAAGTGTGAAGGGTATGTATTGCCCAGTGACAGTATATTTCAATATAAAAACATTTTACACACTTGATTCACCTCATCTTAATGAAATACATAGCAAAAGTACACATTGAATGCAAATAATCATTATAGGTAATTTTATGAAAGGGTATTTATGACTTAGACTGTTAGGAACCAGTCTTCACATTCATTCAGTTGGAACAGTAAAAGCTAAGCTAGAGATTTCCTACACACTTTGTGATATCTCAGTGTAAAACTGCATAGAGAGATAAAGATATGTCAGCAGATCCATTCTGTAAGTTGCTGTTCTGTAACTTGATTTGGACCAGACATTTAGAAATATAACTTAATTACCACAAAATTCATTATACCTCAATAATTTTTACTGATTTGTAAACCTCTGTATTTTTTTATAATTGGGAAAAGTAGCCCTTGATCAGAAAAAAAAAATAAGGTTGATGACTGAGGACTTTGAAGACATAAAAAAAAGACAACAAAGAAAAGCATTGTATATTAATTTTGACAAATTTCCTTATGCTGGTATTTCTCATTTTAAATCTTTTGAATTAAATTCTATTAATTCATGTTTTCTTGATTCATTCCATATTGTTGTAAAGTCAAAATTCATTTGACCTTAAAAAGATATACTTGAATTTGAAGTTCCTATTTATTTGCAATTCAGTCTTTGTTTAAATATTAGGAAAGAGCAACATTCTACAATACTTCCACACAATCACTAAATTATAATGCAAAGTAAATTCAGCTCTATTTTCTAAGCAATAATCTCTGCAAAACTATTTTCTTACTCAGGATTTATACAAAAGTTTAGTAACAAGAGGTTTGGTTTGGTTTTGGGGACTTTTAAGAGGAATTAAAAAAAAAAGTAATAAAATATCTGCATGTATCTTTCATCAGCAGTGTGAACAAAATGCATATATTGTGTATGTTATTTCTCATTTAGGCAATATAATTTATTGTATATTTTTAAAAACGAAGAAAAACTGCTTAGAATTTGGGAGCAAAACATCTCCCTTACTTTTGAACATTGATTTGAATTAAGACCTCAGCCTTTTTCATCTGAAAAAACACATCTGGTAATGAAAAAGAGCCAAAAGAACCATCTGCCCCTCATAATGGAGGCTCTCGATTTTTATTTAATAGGCTTTGAAATAAACCCTAAAGGACTTTAGAGTTCATTTGCATTTATTCTGTTTATGATCATCAAGTTTACATACACTCTCTTTTTTTGCATATTCACTTGCAGGAAATTTTTGCTTTCATAAGCTTGCTAACACAGGTCTAATATTTTCAAGCACTAAGTGCAAAAGACTTTATAGCCACTTGTATTTATTGGTTTATAACATCAATAAATGTGGAGCATGTGGAGATTTTGGATGCAAGTTTCAAACATTCATAATCTCTCTTAAAGCTTACTATTGTTAGATTAGTGGTCACACTCTAAACTCACTGTGCCGAGTTAAAGCCATGTTTGTCTTCTGACAATCTGATAGAAAAATAGATTTATTTTTTTCTTCCCATCAAGATTTGTGATTGCTGCTCTGAAAGTAGCAATAAAATGGTTGCCCTGAGATGTAGGTTCAAAACTACTAACTTTAAAGGACATCCTTCAGTGAAATACATATATTACATTTTATTTATACAGAAATTTGGCTTGTAATGAACACCTTTACTGTATCTCTGCAAGGCTCAAGTCCCATTCTTAATTCGGTCACTACCTGAGCCCAGGCCTTAATGCAAGATGGTTAATTTACCAAAGTTTTTTTCCGAATAGTTCTCTGAATTCAGTCAAACCAAATCAGTGGTCTGTTCAGTCTTCTTCATATTCTTTGAAAAACAATAGGTTAGGCAAAACAGACCCAAGGACTCCCCAAAGAGAGGCTTTTTTTTTTTTTTTCCTTTTTTTTTTCCCCCCGTTTTCCTTCTTTTTGGTGATTTAAACAACTTTTTCATGGGGCTTTTTTTTCATGGGGCAAATTAAGATTGATTCTGGCAGCAACCTTGACAACACAGAATTTGGGAATGGGTACTCCCAAGACTCACCTCCCAGAAACCATTGCTCAGGAGCTCTGCAAGCCCTAGCACTGAAGGCTGAAAACAATACAATTTCCATCATCTTATTTCTCTTTCATCAATAGGTGCATGCCATGAAAAAGAAAATGCTTGCTATTGAATAATAGAAATGTGATGAGCCTTTTCTTTTCCATAGAATTTTTCCCAAATCTTCCCCCATAGAAAAACAATGCTTGATAATTAATTGCTAAAGCAGTATCCATTTGTTCATCTTTATCCCCTCCCTGTTTACTAGCAGCAATTAGTAAATTTACAGAAATTAGTAATTTTATCTACTGATCTGGTCCTCCTGAAGACTTTATGAAGAAACAAATCATTCTACTAGAGGGGTTGAATCAACTAAATCAAATACAGACAATATTCGTACTCTCAATTTTCTATTCAGGAAATGGAGGAACAGCAAAGTTAAATATTTTACTCTCTATGCCAAAAAAATATATAGATGCTCATGGCAGAATCTGCCTAGATTGTGTGAATCTCACCAGCATAACCTATAAATTCACATTGCATTTCTTCTTGGTCCCTGTAGACTAACACAACTCAATCCACTGGTGCTTTATTGAAAAAAGTATGTCCAACAAGTTTATTCATTTTAATTCTTGCTTTAATTCCACTCCCTTTATTCTTATTTTTTTTGATTTAATAAAACAAAGCTATTACATCTGCAATTTCCTCCTACCTTTTTGATTTACACAGATATCTTTTTTTTGAGTAGTATATGTATCCAACTTTTCACTGACTTGGCAAGTCCAGGTTCATACAGGAGCTTCAACAATCCTACAATATAGAAGCAAAAAAAACAACAACAAGACATAGTAAAACTCTTTATTCAGCTCCTGACATTGAAAGGAATTAATTTTTTTTTCAAATTTTAGAAGCATTTTACTAGCAAAACATAACAAGAATAAAAAGTACTGGTCTCCCTTGGTGATAATATTAGATTTGATACCCAGACAGGGCTCTTTACAAGATACCTTAGAACTGATGAATTTGTATCATAACAGCAATATTAGGATTTATGATATACATTTAAGAAATTTTATTGCACGGATTTAGAGCCCGCAAATGCTCATATTGCCTTTATATATTCCTTTGTCTAGCAGCCATGACAAAATAAATTTATGAGTTAAAGCTATATAGGTTATTTTTGGCTGGAATCTGTCCTTATTTTCAGTGCTGCTCTTTTGGCCTAATTAATGTGGTTACTACATTATTGTACACATAGCAGAACATTTTGACCAGTAACTGTATGAAACACAATTAAAATCATCAGTACCTGTATGTCTTTATCTAGAGGGTGGTTTTCTTTTAGCAACAATATTGTGGGTGATCATGTCAGTGGAAAAAGTAAGATAAAAATTCATTAATTGGCCTCAACAATTTAAATAAAAAGTTCAACAGAAACAGAAATGTTTACTGATTGGTGAGTTGTCCTTTAAAAACATGAGGGACCTTGGTAGTCCTCCATTCCATTGCTATCTCACAAACATTTAAACTGATTTAACTTATGTATACAATTAAAATGATGTATTCTCTAAAAAAAATGTGGAAAATCACAAATTTCTAGAGATAAGTGTAAGTTAACAGAACATCTAGTAGAAAATAAATTTGGTGAATTGTCACAGGAGGCAACATACTCTCTACGGACTGAGAAAACTCTCTGAGATGACTTTTTTCCACTAAAATCTTTATTTGCAAATAAGTCTGTTGTTACAAAAGTAAATAATAAGCTTACATTCCTTCTACTGTGATCTTTCACGTATGACTTTGTACAAGGTAAGCATTCTTCTGACTGCAAATCAGACAGATGGTTAGAGGAACTACAGGAGCATTTTCAGTGATTCTTCCTGACCAAAGAGATCTTATAAATCCTATATGTTGGAAGACTCAACACTCTTAATTTGATCCATGGATGTGCTGCTCATTTTTTCTCTTCCTGAAGCTCCATCACAAAAACCTCCTCTAAGTTTAAACTTTTCATTCATAAGATTATTCATAAACTGAAATAACCTTGTTAATACATCTTTCATAGTCAAAGACTTGTTTTCTACTGTCCAAGCTTTAGTAGGTTAGATTCTGCCTACATTGTATGTGATGTAAGTAACAAAAAGCATCATTTGTCAAACAGAAACTTTCATAAGGTATTTTAGTAACAGATTTTGAGAATAATTCGGTCGTCTTTTTTTTTTTTAATCTGAATTTCATTTTAAGTAATGATCTCTTCAGTTCTGTAAAAATGAAAATCATGAATTTAGGTATTTGATAGTTGCAGTTAATACATTCATAAAATATCCTGGTTTCAGTTGCAGCCTGTGTGATTTGGGTGAATACTATATATGTAGATCAGTAAGCTACTGAAAGTCTGATCAAGATTTCAAAAATCAAATCAAAGACAAATAAGCATTTTTATTCTAGTGACAATGATTCTAACACTTCCAGTCCAAATGATACAACTACAAATCATCCCCAGTAACAATACAGCTAAATATCCACATGCATTCTTTGTAGTATCCATCTGTCTTTTTTTTTGTTATGCATATCCTTTCAGGTTGTCAAAGGACCTAGAGATTCATGAATGGGACTTATTTGAGGAGAAAGCTGTTGAGGTAAGTGTACTAAGTTTTGTGAGTTATTCAGTTGGAGTTTTTACTTCCTCAGAGCTCCATTAGTGGTTATTTTTACACATTTTTATACACGCTCAAGCTGATTTTATTTTATTGTTGACTCACTTTATTTATTTAGCTGAAATAAGATAAACTCTAACACAAATCCAGAAAAAGACTGACAAATCCTGAAAACCTGCATTGTTAAGTTATAAAAAAAATATGCTCTGTGACAAAGAATGGCAGTAAAAATAGAATAATGTTCAGATACAAATAATCAAAAATGAGGATAGCATGAAATATTAACTAGTGTAGATTTTTAATGAGTAGTGCATAACAGCAGAAATTAATCATTTTAATTCAATGTTCCATTTAAGAATATTTTTCTCTCATCTATTAAGACAAATACACTTTTCATTTGGCATGATATATTGAATTATGTGCAGTATTTTAAAGGTACAGTATTAATTTATTATGATTTATACTAACATACTGCATACTTATGGTTTTTACTAAAGAAGGAATCCTTTTTACTAAAAGGAATCCTTTAGTTTATAGTTTGCAACACATCTTAGATCAGAACATGAACATTTGATCATGAAATGATTCAAATATACCCAATATATCCCATTACTGCTGGGATTTCCTTGTTGTCCATGTGGGGATAGCCATTGTACTTAACTGATCTTCTCCAGATTTAGTCCCTGAGAGCATACCGGAGACAAAGGCCCCATTTCACTATCTAACTGAATGTCTCATATTCATGATATATATTAATTTAAGATTTTAGTGTAAACTGACAGATTACTTGCACTGGACTGTATTAGTAGTGAGGAAGGAAGACAAATCTATAATTCTAGTAAACTGGATTCAATTTATTAAATTAGCTATGCAAACAGTCATATATTTCTTATTGCAGATCGCTGCATGATCATGCTTAATAATTCTTGACAAGGTAAGTGCAAGAAAAAAGATTTTTTTTCTTCATCTATCTTATTCAGAAAGAACACAGCATTTATTTCTTTTGTAAATATCAGAGGAATATTGATGCTTGGTTAGAAAATTTGATGACAATCTGAGCAATTGTCTCTAGATAGCTTATGGCAGGTAGCTAGCTGGGCAAATAAAGAGTATTACTGATTATGTTAAATTGTATCAGCATAAGCATGGTACTAGGAATAGATAGATTTTTTTTTCCATTTCCTATGATAGCAGCTTAGTAATAGTTCTCACTATTCCTTCACTTGCCAAAAGATTAAGGAAGACTTCATTAAGTGCTGGATTTCAGCTCCTCCAGGTATAGAAGGTGTCATCAGCTCAGCAATATTTGTGCTGATTCAGCTAAACATGCTCAGCTAAAAGCATTAATTTACTTTTAAAAGTGTGCTTGAAGCAATTCTGTTTCAGAAACAGAAGCAAACTCAGCTGAAAAGCTGCAGGCAAATTCTGCTTTAAAAGGAAATAAAAAAATCAATTTCTTGCAAATTGTTGTCATTTATGGAAGAAAATCTAACACTGTAATCATCCAAATTTTTCAGAAGAAGATAATTTATTGTATTCCTTAAAACTAAAGGTCTTTCACATGGAAGTATTTCAACGGTTAATAACGTTTAACTTAACTCCTTGAGCTCAATCCCCTTCCTCTGTGTATTTGACTGATACATATTTTCTCTTTGTAGGAGTTTTGCTTGTTTGTTTACTTTCCCCCTAGAACCATTATCTTAAATGAAAGATAAAGGCCAGGAGATTGGAAAAATGTTCATCACTGTAACTACCTCCCCTAAAGGCTTATCTAGTGAGAGCAATAGCTAGTTTATCAAGCAGGATATATTTACCAAGCTAGAGCTAGCTTCTCTTATACACCATGGGTAGTATTAATGGCCTCACTATAAATCATTCCTTCACCATCTTACTGAATCTCAGAGCAAGCATCATGCAACTGCACATGGTGTGTTTCTGATCCTTTTTGAAGTGAAGATAAACACAGACATGGCAGAGAAGCTCTCAAGAAAATGGCAGCACCAGAAGTGAAATACTTGAGAAATATTAACAAAAAATGAATTTGATATCCAGGGTGTGCCCCATTCAGGCAAGTCTGTGAACATTGAAACTGAAACTGTGAAAAAGGATTATTTATTGTGATTACAAGTGTGAACATAAAGGGTTTGAGCAAACATGGAACAGAAATGTGATGGTCATTCTTTAAAGAAAGACCCATTTTGACAACCCATTAATAAACTACCATATCAGTAGATTAAGAAAGTAATACTTTTACAACTCTGAGAAAAAAAGATTTCAAATGCCTTTGTTGCTCAAGAACTTTGTAAATTAAGTAAGATGATAAGTAGTTATTACAAAATGATATTTTGAAATGCAAGAACAGGAAATCTTTGTTTTTAAATTTAGAAATTTACATGGTTCTGTCAACAACGACTCTTTCCAATCTGTCTGTTAATTGAGGATTTTGGATTTTTTTTTGTTTTGTTCCTCCATCTCTTTTTTTGTTGTTGTTAGTTTCTAATGAAGTTCTTAGTGATACAAAGCTCTGATTATAGTGTACAGTGTTTAAAGAAATATTGCTTCACCTGAAAGAACTGAATTTATAGTATAGTGAAATATTGGTGTGTGACCTCTCTCCTTGGGACATAATCCTATTGCCAGGTTAATGATATTTTAGAAAGCACACAGATATGCTTTTCAAATCTTCAAGGAACAGATGTGGTCAAAAAAACAGAAATTGGAAAAAAAAAGTGAAAAAAGAAATCTCCATTATACCTGAAGAACCTCCAGAACTCATTCAAAACAGAAAATGCTTTATGTATTTCCAGACCTTGTGCCCTCTCTGTGTTTATCATCTGCATTTTGAAGTCAGAGGAGAAAAGCATGGAAGAGTGCTGTGTCTATATTTCATGGAAAATCAAGTCCTGCATTCTTTGAAATCTTTTTGTGAAACGAGTAGTGCCTAAGGTGAGGTATACTGAAATTCTACCATCTAGATATCCATCTATGCCATTATAGATAGAAAGAAGTCTGATATTTTGCTGTACAGACTGTCCCTTGATAACATGAAGAGATCTCTATAAACAGTCTTCTAGCGAGCGGATACTTGACCAGTCACAACAGTTCTCCACCCAAAAAAGAAATATCAGCCTGCTTTCTTCAGCATATAGTTAGTTTTTTCTTTTTTCTATTCTTAAGAAAAAAAATTATTTCCAAAGAGAAAAAAAAAAAAGAAAAAAGAAAATAGGCAATCAGTGTAATATATAGTGACTTTCTGTACATAATGTGTAGACCTTGACTAGCTCAGCCTTGGAAACCACAGTGTACATGAGGAAAATAAAAGTAAATGAACACCTCCCACTGGAAAATGACAAAAAAAAAAAAAACCCTAGAGCAAATAAACTGCTAAGGATGGTTATAAAAATGAATTATAAAAATAGGAATGTCTTCAAAATATTTTGCATGCTTTACCTTTTAATTAATAACCTTTCATTTGCTCTTAAACAAATCATGGAGTTTCCTTTTGAACACTGTCACATATCTTAAAGAACATGATAAATACAATATATTTTTCACGTTGCACTTTGCATATGTACCACCAAAATGACCTACCTTAAACATTATAGCTTGGATTGATTTTTCCAGTGGCAGCAGAGGCTGGATTGGCTTTAGACACTCATGTATCTTTTGTTTGCTTCAGCACTTCCCTTGCAAACCATTTTTATTTTTGAGAAGGATGATGGTGGGGAGAGGAAGAGTTCACAGCTTAATACCACTCAGAAGAGAAAGCATTCAAAAGTTTGTTGCAAGTAAGCTAATAGGCTATTATTTTTGCTTCCTTTGTAAATGAGAATCAGCAAGAGCAAATCTTAATTTCAGGGATCTGAGCAGTAAAATGCATACTTTCTGCACTTCGTATGAAAATGCCAAGATTTCTGCATAGATAGAAAAGTAAAATGGAGTAAAATTTTCCCCTTTGCATCTTGGGGAAAAAAATAAACCAAAGATTATGCATTTATTTACAAATGCTATATGCTTGGGTGGATAATATACCACGTGTTTTGTTGTGCTCTCATATGACAATAGATAAGCTAATAAGGAGGTACATTCTACAGACAGTAAAAATATATGGAGCTCTTATAGGATGTTTATAAACCATATTCACCTTTCACTCCATTGTTTGTTCAGGTTGGGGTGGTGGATCTCTACCATTTTTATCTTGTCTAACTGCCTGCAAAAGCATTTCATACAAAAATGATTTAGTTCTGTAATCAACAGAGGATGAATACTTGTAAGTAGACCTTGACTTACAAATAGATTTTATTAAAGGCTTAACTTGGCTTTTCTTATTTAATACCTGGGTTACTATTTCATTTTAATGTCTGGAAGTCATGTAATTTATGTATAACTTTATATTGAATTTGATAATAACTGTCATGATAAATGACACAGCATCAAATTTAAGAACAGAATCTGGTGCACTCTAAAGATCTCAGAATGTTATAAGTCAAGCCAGTTTGGGACAGCATAGACTTTCTATTTATTTGGGAGCTGACATCATAAAAATATGGATATGAACTTATGTACAATAAATTACAGAATGCTTCTTGCTTTATTGTCATAGTTATTATATGAATATCTTGATTTAATCTGATTTAAAAGTGAAGGGAAAAGAAAAGCAAGGAGCTGATGAAATCAACCTCACTCCTTTAGAATTCTTGATGTCCAGAGATTTTTAGAAAGGAATCTTCTGATAAAGGATTGTATTGATAAACTATATGGATAAACAGGCTTATGGTGAATGAATTAGCTAGACTTGATTGCATCCTATTTGTGAATATCAAGATTTAAATAAAAGAGAGATGTTTGCATTTTATCATTTTAAAATATTAACTTCCTCCATAAGTATAAAGAACATTTTGTTTTAAAGATAATTGCTTAATCATGATGCTTTCTATTGTTCTGGTCCCCCAGAAGGACAAATTCTTCCACATCTCATCTAGACTTGCTGAGTAAGCAGGACTGGTACCTACATTGCACTATCTCTGCATGAGCTATACTACTACAAGCATTTTAGCCCAGGAAAAGGGCTAAATGGATAGGATAATGCTAATAGAAAATTCACATGTACTTAGAGCCCAGAAGCAGGATATCAGGACAAGGCTGGAACAGCTAAATAGGGAGGAAGATAGAGACAGATTGGAAAGTTCAGGTGTTGGGATAGGAAAGTCAAAGTACTCTTGGAACCGAACCTGGTAATCTGGTGAAGGATGTGAAAGGCAACAAAGTGGCTTTCTATAGATCTATATATATCTAGAGAAAAAATCCACCAGCTGTTGAAAGGTGCAGAGGCCCTGGTAACAAACAGTATGGAAGAGATAGAGGATCTCAGTGCCTTCTTCACCTCACTCTTTCCTGCTAAGTCTTGCCTTCAGCAATGACAGACCCTTGAAACTATCAGTAAATTCTGCAGCAAGGAATAGTAGTGGAGGAGGGTCAGGTTAGGGAATATTTAAACAAACTGGGCATACATAAGCCCATATGCCCTGATGGGATGCATCCAGGAGTGCTGGGGAAAATGGACAATGTCAGTTATGGCCACCTTTGACTGTCTTTAAAAAGTCATTGTAATCAGCAGGGGTGTCTGAGAACTGCAAGAGAGCAAACATCATCCCCGTATTTGTGGAGGTAAGAAAGAGGATCTGGGGAAACAGAATTTGGTCTCATCCCTGTCTCTCATAGCAAATGGAGCAAACAGTTCTGGAAACTACTTCCAAACATATTAAGGATAGGAAAGGGATTACGAGCAGTCAGCATGAATTTATGAAGGAGAAATCTTGTCTGACCAACCTGATTGAATTCTACTGGCTTGACATATAAGAGGAGAGTAGTAGATGTTGAACATCTTGGCTTTACTAAGGCATTTCACACAGTCCCCCTCTCTTGTCAACAATGAGTCAACAAAGTCACTAAGTGTGGTATAGATAAGTGGAGAGTGAGCTAGACTGAAAACTGGCTGAACTACAGTGATCAGAGTATGGTGTTCAGCCAGTGACTGGAGATCAGTCTAATATAACTTTATCTGAAATAGTCAGCATATTCCTAAATATAAAGAACCTCTACCCATACATCAGTGAGATCAAACTTCCATTGACTTCAGTAATGTCTAGATTGTATTGAGAGTACTTAATGCTCAATACCTAATTTTATTCTGAATAATGAGGCAAAGTATTCCACATATCAAAGGATCATTGACTTCCCCTTATCCCCCAAAAAATTTCAGATATTTATCAGTAAGGTTTCTTACTCTGTATGTGGGTGCTTTGTAGAATATATTGCAAAAAAGGAAAACAAAAGTAAAATTAAAAACAAACAAACAAGCAAAAAAAAAATTCTCCAAGTACTCTAATGCCAAGGCTAACATTGTATTCTTTCATTTTTAAATAAAGATACTCTGTGCAAGAACAGAAACTCAGGCAGGACATACAATTCTTGTTTTAAATAAGCTTGAAATAAAAGAACCTGTTGCATACTTTTGTCTACACCTTTTACATACCAAAAGGCATAGCGTAGTCCTCGTTTCAGGAGACTTTGAAAATGCATAGAAAATTATGCATTTTCTATGTATAAGTAGAAATTCCTAATATAGAAACAGATAGTAAATAAATGCAGTGTAAATAAAAGTCATATTTTATTTATCTCTTACTCGTCTCCGAGCCAATGCAGTTGAATGAGGTGAATTTCAATCACCTGATGGCGAAATATATCAGTGAAATAATGATCTTTTGTACCTGCTCTTGGGATAGAAGACCCCATCATACTTTGGTAGACTGTTCACTTTTTGTTAAATGTTTATCCCAGTGAATGGGCAGCTTGACAGCACATGTTGCCCCTTGACATCTGAGTTGTCATCTGAATCAAATGGAGGAATATATTTCTCAAAAACTATAGAAGTGCTGTGTGATCCTACCTGTTCACCATACTAAAGGCAGTAGGGGTGAATGTCATCATTAAGACTAAGCAAAACACAAATTCAGTCAACATTGCACTTTTGTCCTAATCATTAACAGAATATGAGCCAGCATCTCAATTCAAGTAAACTGACCTGACTTTGCTGACTTTAGCGAAACATCTGTTTATATCTACTCATATCTGATCCCAGGATGCAACACTGCTGCTTAAAATGATTTAAAATTGAATTAATTGTTTATTTACAGCCACAGGTATCCAAATTAGTGGGAAACTGGGGAACATATTAAAACAGACATGAATAAGAATGGGGCAAAATGAGACAAGAACGAAATGACTTCCAGATGAGATGAAGTCAAGTTTTCCCTGGAAAAGTGGAGCAGCTCATCCTGGCTGCTGTCTCCAGACACATGGAGGACAAGGTGCTCAGGAGTAGCCAGCATGGATTCACCAGGAATTGGCTCGATGGCAGGGTGCAGAGAGTGGTAGTCAATGGGGCGGAGTCTAGTTGGAGACCTGTACTT